>JAOTQJ010147001.1:0-33978 GCA_025642045.1 Solanum sejunctum
ATGGAGATTCAGTATAAGTGTATGTTCGGGTGCCCTATCGGCACCATTCACGGCCCCTGGGTTGGGTCGTGACAAAAATCATGAAATTTAATAAAGAAGGGAGGAACCTCTGAATGAAACTCACATACCTTAAACCTTGAATTTCTTAAAATTGAATTGAGAAAGACTTGATACTTGATTTGGATTCTTGAAATCCAAAGCTTGTTCTTAAAATCCTTGAATTTGAGTGGGGATTTTGATAATATTTTGGAGAGATTTTGAGAGGATTTTGTGAATTCTAGAGTTGAACAATGGCTAAGTATGGAAGATTTCATGTTTAAATGGGCATCGAATTATTACCCAAATATCCTTGGATGAATAGGAAAAATAGTAGAAAAAATACACTGGCGTGCACCCTAGGTCCGACGTGGACCAGGCGCACACATAAAATAGCACTCTGTCGCACCTCAGGTGCATCGCGACCTAGGCGCTCATGTACACTATTTTTGGTGCCCGTTGTAAAAATTATTTTTCACTACAAGTCTTCTGAAATCAAGGGTTACCCTTTTTCCACACAATTTTTCCTCCAAACAAGAATATGAAGTCAAATTTCTGAAATCACGTACGATTTTTGAGTTATTTTGAAAAATACAATTTTGGAGCATTCTAAAGCATATGAGGGTGTTTCATTTAGGAGGTTTCGAAAATGTATATTGATTTGACTCTATACAAATGTTTTTACACTTTATTGTTAGTTATTATTTAAGGCAGAGTAAATATAACAAAATAAAGTAGTTTAAGAGTAAAGGAGTAAAGCCAGGATGCTTTTGGAGTGCTTGTAGGTATGGTAAAGACCTCTGGCCCAACCTCCAAGATAACTACAAATGAAGACGCAAATGTGAATTGAGACAAAATGAGGATATGCTAGATACTCAATAAAATAGTGTATTATTGTATTGCTTAGAATCAAGATACCTTAGTAAACAAAAAGGTAAAGAATTTATATGCTACAATGATGAAAAGAAGGTTTCATTATGCCCCAAACTACTAAAGACAATGTTTGTGTGTCATGTTTCAAAAGCATTGGTGGCTTCAAATAATATTCTTGCATTGTTTGGATCAGTATGAGCTGGTCTGTGCACCTAACTCCCCTGACATCCTTATCTCTCTTGTTCTTTTCTCCATGTAATCGTGAACAAGGTCTTTGACCTTTATCCCATCCAGGAAAGGTTATTTGAAGTCGACCCCCTTGGTATTCTATATTTCTTTATAAATATTAACAATACATATTTAGTCTACCCATACCAGTTTCTTAAGTAGTGTTTTTTCCCAATATAGATAGTCGCTCAGTCTTCTACTTGCAACAATTACCTCCTAGAGACTGAAACATACAAAACCAAACATAATCTTTTTTCATACTTCTTCACAATCATAGAAGTGAAGTGTCTTCTCCTTATTAATTGCTCTCCTTGACATATGTGCAGTCTAATTGTGACATTATTCTCTGATCATTTCAGAAAATTGCTTTTGCAATCTATAAATACTAATGTTATTGCCCTTTCTCCAACCTTTCATATCTTTTTCTTCCTTCTTCTTACATATATTAATTGAAAATGTCTCTTGGTTAACACAATCCTCCAACTTTTTCTTCGTTTAAGATTTATTGGTCTTTTAGTTTTGCCACGTCTTCTGCAACCTCAATGGTGCAAATGGGAGAAACTGCACTCCTCATCGATGATATTGGTGTAGATGATCCTTATCAAGCTCATGGTTAGTATTAGAATCTGTCAGCTTTTCCTTTTGTTAAGTCCTCATGTTTTGAGAATATCTTTTTTCATTTTTGATTTTAGACTTCAAGTTAGTTAGGGTCTATCCTAACAACTCATCTATGTAGTAGAGGCTTCTAGGTAGATATGTAGATGCTCCCCCTTATGTTGTCACTTAAATTAACTTATATGTCATGAAAATGATTTAGACAATTCATATGTTATTTTTTTATTATCTAGTATGCCTATGTTATGCGATGTGGTTCTTTTAGGATCCATCAAAATTCTAAACATCATGTTACAATTAGAAAATCGACTCACTTCATGACAAGAGAAGGTGCTAAAGTCTTTTCAAGATGTGCACATGATGATTTCCTAATTGATTATTCTAAAGAAAAGACCTATGCATGCCTCGAGAGGATATCCTAAGAGTGAATGACATTGAAAAATCATTTCTGGTTCCCAAGCAAATCACTTTGTCTAATTACTCATTCGATGACAAAAGACTTAATGAAATCAAATAAAATACTCAAGTGGGAATTTAAATTATTTTATATAATAGTTTTAAAATTTTCTTATTAGAATAACTTAACGTCTCAATTCAAGTAATAATAATTATTTTCAAAATTTTACTCCAAAAGGAAAATAGAATCCATTTCAACTCTATTCGGCTCAGCCAATGAAGCCTCTATTACTCACAACAAGGTGCGAAGATAATCCCAAGGCTACCTTAAAACAATAGAAATAGATATATTCAAGCAAAAAAAGTACTTTGAAAACAAGAAGGTCTCACTACTACTTAGGATTGAATAGATCTTCAATGAATCATTTGGTGAGGATCTCTTATATTTATATATGCATTATAAAATAATGTTGTGTCATGTACCGTTAGAATGTGGATTATATGGTATGTAAATTAGCTGAATAGAAACAATACTCAAGTATACTCAATGATAAGAATAAAGCTCAACTCAATATGATATGAAAATTTTTAAAAACTAAATAATACTTTCAACGATTATATATAATATGCATTCAGTAAAATAATATATTTACTCTTAAAGAGTTCCTCTAATTGACAACCACCACTTAAAGCTGGTGATGATACAATGAACTATTGTCATTTTTCATAATCATTCAATACCTTTTCAGAGTAAGGGATGCAAGACTTAATTCACAGATCCATATAAAATCCTCCAGCGAAGCTGAGGAGTCCTTAATATTAACAGTCACAATCCTATCTTACTCTTGCTACATAGTTTACAGGATTGAAGTTACCTCTTCTCATATCCAAATTCATGCTCAATACTACTCCCAAAACACGTGCTCATATCATCATTATCTCATCTAGTCTCATTGCACTTTAATTTAAAACATCAATATCATCACAAGAACATCATCATCATCTTTCATCAACACTTACACTTTGAAAACTAGTTACATCTCGTCGAAATTGTTTCATCAAAACATCATTAAACTCAATGCTCAATTTTTATTCAAAATTATTTAAACAATGCATTATCACGGATTGAAAATAATACTTTATTTTATGCATGAAAACCATTTACTTTACGTCAAATAATCTATGAAAAAGCCATGATCATCAACTCAATTAGGATTCATAAGGAAAAACCACGAATAATAATTTCAACAATATGAGAGATAAAGACAATAACATACATGATTATATAAAACTGAATAAAAGAATAATTAACTTATTCAGAATTCAAAAACTAGATTTTAACTCAACTCAATATTCAATGAAAATGAAAATATAAATGTTGGGTGCGTGGATAACTCAATCTAATGCTATAGTTAGCCTTACATACCTAAAATATTGAAACTTTACTCAAAATTTGAAGAACACTAGCTTTTGAAGGAAACCTTTGATCTTGCCATTTTGCATCAGCACACAACCCAAACCAACTCTAGATGCATCACAATATACAACAAAACCCTCAAGCCCATCTGGTAGATACAATATAGGAGCGGGCACAATCCTATCCTTTAATGTTTGGAAGATCCTCTCACATCATTGGTCCACTCAAACTTAACATTCATTTTAGTCAATTTGGTCATAAGAGAAGCAATGGAGTAGAACCCATTCACAAACCTTCTATAATAACCCGCAAGGCCCAAAAAGCTTTCAATATCCGACGGGATCAATGGTCTAGGCCACTTTTTAATCACATTGGTCTTCCTAGGATCCACCTTAATACCATCCCCTAACACCACATGACCCAAGAATGTGACTTGCTTCAACCAAAATTTACACTTATCATATTTAACATACAACTCTCCTCCCTCAAACTTTGCAGCACAACCATCAAATGACCCATATGCTCCTCCCTACTTTGTGAATAGATCAATATATCATTAATGAAGACCATAACAAAGTAATCAAGGTAGGGTTTGAATACCCTATTCATTAGGTCCATGAATATGGTCGGTGCATTAGTCAACCCAAACGACATCACCACAAATTCCTAATGCCCATATCTAGTCCGAAAGTCCATCTTGGGAATATCAGACTCCCTCAGCCTTATTTGATAGTACCCGGATAGAAGATCAATCTTAGGGAAGAAGTTAGCCCCTTCCAATTGGTCAAACAAGTCATCTCTTGTTACACCCCGTAAGTTAGAACCCGTAAGTCCTTCATTGGTTTGATTTGGTAAAATTTGGGACCAAATGTAAATTTTAGTCTAAGTTTAGTCCTTAAGATTAAATTATTGAGGGGTCATGTGTGTGGCTATTTCTAATTTGTCTATGTGGGGGACTTGTGGCTATATATATGTGTGAGCTTATATCTTGTACAAGAGAGATTCTAACACTTAGAAAAAATTTAGAGAGCAACAGGTGATGGCTCTTGGCTAGCTACATTGAAGAAACAATTTTTTTCAATCTTTCAATTATTTGATGCTTTAAGCTTGGTATATTGGATCCCCTAAGTGGCGTAGAGGCATTAGTTGGTCAAGGAAACGCTTGGTTCGACGACTAGGAAGATTTGGGTCTAGTAAGGAGCTTGAAAGGTATGTTAATTTCTAGCTTCATTTATGTTAATTAAAGATTTTGGGGGTGTTAGAGATGTGTTGAATTGAAGGTAAAACATGATAAAAGGGTTGGTTGTTAGTTTGAATTATGAATTTTGAATTTGGGGGTGGAATTGAGGACAAGTTTGCATATAAAGATATATTATTTTATAGTCATGTTTTTATGTTTATTCGTCATGAAAATAGTCCTTGTAAGGTGAAGGAAGTATTGGGAAACTATATGAATGTTTGCATGAAGGTTAGCTTGAATTGGTGGCCTATTGAAAGTATAATGTTATGGTTTAACGTTGGGGGTTCACATTGGG
Source organism: Solanum sejunctum (assembly GCA_025642045.1). Lineage (NCBI taxonomy): Eukaryota > Viridiplantae > Streptophyta > Magnoliopsida > Solanales > Solanaceae > Solanum > Solanum sejunctum. The sequence goes on from JAOTQJ010147001.1 coordinate 5,101, forward strand.
CGTTGGAGTGACGTATTATAACTCTTGGAGTATATAGGAAGCACTGAATATGGTAGATATGTGTTTGTATAAATGCTGCCCTGTTTTACCAACTATGTCGCAATAGCCTTTTGTGGTGTTTTGATATTGTGATGGTATTGGAGAGTGTTTATTGATGTTGTAGGTTGTTGTTGTTGTTGTTGATGGATTATTTGAGGCGAGTTCAATTCTTGGTACGGCGTATTTAAGGGGAGATGCTGCCAAAAGTTTTATAAAATTTAGAACTAGAGAGTTAGGATTTAAAACCCTATATGGTTGTTAATCGTTGGCGTTATCATAATTTGTGTAGACGTTGAACGTCTGGAAGCATAAATTGGATCGGTCTTGCGTTGGAGAAATAAATCGAGGTATGTAAAGATTTTCTATCTCTTGGCATGAGTTGGTTAAACTTAGTCAATGTCGTACGTTTGAAAAAAAAGAAGAAGAAAGTAAGAAATCCCTTTTCCTTCACATTTGGGTCTAAGTATAAGCTAAATTCATTCTTTGTCACTCTTATCCTAAGTTAATCCTATCCATAACTTTTGAGTCTTTAAAAATCCATGAATAGCATTCGTTTGACCAAAAGTTAAATAGTTGGAAAACTATGGGTTGTATTATTCCGAAATCACTTTAAAAGTTGTTTTGAAGCTTGTTTAGTAATGTGTATGATGGGAAATTAAGCAAGTTCCTTGAAATCACCTTCATGCATAGATTTGAGCAATTTTGACAAAGTTTCATAAACGAATAACTTCTCGATTTTAAAAATGACCATTTGCATATTACGAAGTTTTTGGAATTATGTTTATGCATGTGATTCTCATGACTCTATTTGTGCCATTTTGGTTTCGTTCACTGGTTCCCGGGCCAGTTATTATTGTGCTTATGAATAACTATAGGTATATATGTATATATATATTCCGAAGTAGGTTGGATATGGCGAGTTAGTTTGCCCATGGGCTAACTTTGCTTAGTTTGGAGACATAAGGAGCTAGGCTTGGAATATGTTGGCATCATGACATGTAGGTGCTGGGCCCCTTCGCCCCAGCCCACATGAGTGCATGGCACCGTCGCTTCGGTTCACTTATATAACGGGCATAATGACCTTTACACATTATGATACATGAGTGTTTAGACCCTTTGCCTCGGCTCACCTATCTAATGACGTGAGTGCATGGCATCGTCGCCTCGGCTCACCTATACTAAAGTTGGGAATTATGTTGGAGATTTCGGGGATTTGCAACTTCTAGTGTTATGATGTGGTATGGTGCGAGTTTGGAGGTCGACATCATTCCCGTCCGACATACATTATTTTGATATTTTAAATAAAGAATTATTTTGATGTTTGCATACAGGTTTGACTCATGTATTTTATTCAGATTATACTCTCACTTATATTTCGTACTTTCTGTTTTACATATTCGGTACGATTTTCGTACTGACCCCCTTCCTTCGGGGAGCGAGGGATGCGTTCATGCTCGCAGGTACCAACGTACAGGTTAGAGAGCCTTCTTCTTAGGACCTCCATCTCCTGTTGAGGTGCTCCCTTGCCTCAGGAGCATACTTTTGGTATATACATGTAAACTCATTTTCTGTATTTTGCATTTATGTACATTCGAGGGTATGACAGGTCCCTGTCCCATCCTATGATTTAGTTTGTATGTTTAGAGGTCTATGGATATATATGGGTGTGGGTTATTGCATTTGGTATGACTTCGTAAGTATGAAATGTCTGTTGGGCGGTTCTACCGCAGAGGTGACCTTGTCGGCCCGCTTATATATGTATATTGATGTTTGTTATTTGTTGGGGTCGCTGTTTACAGGTACAGTTAGTTAGTAAAACAAAGAAAAGTCTGCTGAATTTTGATAAATTCCTTAGATATTATAGTTGGAAAACTGGTTTAGTTTTTGTCTAGGTGCCCAATCGATACTAATCACGGTCCCTGGGTTGGGTCGTGACATCTCTTCTCGAAACAGGATATCTATTCTTTATAGTGACCCTATTCAGTTGTTGGTAGTTAATGCACATTCTAAGTGACCCATCTTTCTTCTTTACAAACAATACCGGTGCACCCCAAGGGGATTGTCTAGGCCTAATAAACCCCTTTTCCGACAAATTTTTCAATTGCTCTTTTAATTCCTTCAACTCCGTTGGGGCTATATGATAAGGGAAAATGGAGATAGGTTGAGTATTGGGAAGAAGATCTATGCCAATATCTATCTCCCTTTCGGGAGAGACACCAGGAAGGTCATTTGGGAAGACATCAAGTAACTTGTTTACTACTGGAACCGACTCAATGTAAGGGACTTTGGACTTCACATCTTTAACCCTCACAAGATGATACAAGCACCCCCTAAAAATCAACTTATGGGCTTTAATGCATGCAATTAATCTACCCTTAACCACCCTATCTTGACTTTCCCACTTAAGGACGAGTTCACTAGAAAATTGAAACTTGACCCTACGAGTCCTACAATCAATAGAAGCATAGTAGGCATGCAACCAATCCATCCTAAGAATGACATCAAAATCTACCATGTCTAATTCAACAAGATCACAAGGTAACAACTTATGCAAAATGCAAATAGGATAATTCCATATACTTTCCTTGCAACAATTGAGACACCAATAGGAGTAGACACTTCATATGACTCATGCAACAACTCGGGGGCAACATGAAACCTTTTAGCAACAAGAGTGGTAACAAAGGAAAGAGTGGCACCCAGATCAATCAAAGCATACACACTAAAGTCAAATATTTCCAATATGCCGGTAACAACATCGAGGACCTTACCAATCCCTTGCCTTCCATGTAGAGCATAGAATCAATTATGCCTTGGGGAACCAACTTGATGTAATCATATTTGCACCTCAGCCCTTGCCATGGTCTCTTGGACAATCCATTCTTTTGTGACCAAGCTTTTCACTAAGCATGCATTAGAACCCTTCAAACATAGGCCCCATGGCTTTTCCCATATGTAGGGCACACATCAATAAGAGCCACACCACCAACACCTTGAGGCCTAAGGAAGTCATTGGAAAATTCCCTATTTGTAGCATGAGGAAGCCATTGGCCTTGATGGAATTGGCCACCCTTATGGAACTTACCCCTATGATGGGCTCTCTTGACCTCACGGCCTCTCCTCTTTCTCAACCGAGACAAGTCCATGTCACCAATAAGCAAGGAGGACCAATATTCCTCACTTATTAAGTTGGAGAATTCCATCACAAATCTATTCATACTTGATCTAGGATCGGCCATCAAGTGAGGAGCATACTTTGAAAGTTGACTAAATTTTAGGGCATACTCCCTCACACTCATAGCACCTTGTTTCAAGTACATAAACTCTACCAATTTTGTCTCCCTATGTTTAAGACGAAAAAACTGATTAAGGAAGGCCGATTTTAACTCCTCCCAAAGAACCACATTACCAACCCCCTTCTCACCCTTCCATTGCTCATATCAAATTTGGGCTACCCCTGTGAGATGGTATGCCACTAACTCCGCCTTATCATTCGGCCCAACACACATGATATTCAAGATTTGATAGATCTTATCAATGAACTCTTGAGGATCTTCATCCACCTTTGACCCATAGAAAAACGGAGGATTCATCCTCATAAAATCTCTTACCCTAGCTCCCCGGGTAGTAGCATGGGGGCTTGGGCCCCTTGTTGGACTTGATTAGCACCACTTGGACAAGCATAGTGATAGCATCCCGGAGCTCACCAATAGTAGGTTGCTCCTCGAGAGTTTGGGCATGTCTTCCTCTAGTGTGTTGATTTTTAGAGCAATTGAATGAAAAGATAATTTCTCGAGGGAAAAATGCAATTCTAAAAAAGTGCATGATATGTCTACATCGTGGACTTGCAGATTTGCACTTAATTATGATTCCAATATTTTATATGAGATTAGAAACTCGATCAGAATATATTTGATGAAATTGCTTATAAAGTACCCAAGTTCGCGATGCAGACTTGGTTTTTTGTAGGACAAATTTTCAATTTTTTTCGAGGAGCATTGTGGACTTTCTCTAACCCTTACTAATCTTAAAACAAAATCAATATAGGTCATTTTAAGTGTAAAAAAGGTTTTAAAACCTATTTATATGCCTTATAAACTTTCTAACAAAATCCTAGGGCTAAGAAGAGGACAGGACAAGCTACGAATTTAAACGATTTAAGCCAAACCTTTGCAATTCGCTTGCCAAACTTCATCCCAAGTATGTAAGGCTAAACTAAAGCATGAAATTGTTCTTTTAAGTGCCCCTTGATTGAGATAGGTTGATAGATCAAAGTAGTGATTCTCTATGCATGTTTTCTTGAATGTTTTCTTACAATTTATACATATCCTATGTATTTTCATATGTTGATGATTATCATAAACTAGATTTATTGAATAAATACTTTTACATGAGTTATTTCATAAGATCCTACATATTACTTAATGAAAGATTGCATAAATGAACCGAGGGATTGAGTCTAGAGCCTTGACAACATCATTGTAATTGTTATTGAGCATGATGATAGATTAATAGAACTTGATAGTCCTGAGAGTCTTCAAATAAGAACTCAAATGATTAGTCCAAACTGATAGTCTCCTTAATGATAGGTCAAAATTGATAGTCTCTTTAATGATTGTTTAAACCCTCTTTTATTGTGAATTGATTAGATATTTGATAGGCTAAAAGGCTCGATTGTGACAAAACTAATAGATTGATAAGTGTCCTTTTGAGACTCATTGATTGGATTAAATCAAACTCATTAATTACGTTGCCAGGATAGGATTGAAACTGTTAAGTTAAATTTTTCCTCTTCATGGGTCCCTGAAATAACAGATGACTCGATTGATCAGATCCACCATGTATTCAATTCATTCTTTACCCTGGCAAGTACTTAACGACTATGGCAACATTAATGGGATTGTTGTATGATCACTAACTCATAAGTGGTTGTTGTTGGATAAGAGAAACTCCCAGATAAGTTCTATATTGATAGTACTCTGATTGGATTGGTTTGAATTTGTGTTGATCATTATATATTCTTTATTCTTGCTTTAGATAGATATTTGACATCCTAATTGAGTTTCTAATTTCTTGTTTTTGAGTTATCTAAGTCGATGGTATTCTACCTTGATACATGTTTCATTCAACTATTTTATATACTCGTATATTCTACGTACTGATGTTCATATGGAATGAATCATTTGATGATGCAGAGGCAGGTACTAGAGATCATCAACAGGTGCTTCGTTGAGGGTTTTCCCTACTTTTTAGCTAATTAGTGAGTCCCCCCGATCTTTGAGGATGTATAGTATTTATTTCATCCATCTTTCTAAGTTAGATTTAGGCTTACTTTTCTTTTGATTTAAGGTAGCCATGGACATTGCATTGCCACCTTTGAATAGTTGATAGAGGATTCATAGACTAGAGCCGATTTATTTGATTGGATATTATTTTGATCTAGTTCCTTTCTACTAGCATTGTTGACTTGATTTGATCATCTAAAATTGAAATTGTCCACATTTTATTTTCTTTAGTCTTCTGTTGATGTCATGATCCAAGCCAAGGGCCTAGCTGTGATACGACGAATGAAAAGTCTGAAGCCAACTCAAGCAAGCCTCTTAGCATATCTTGTACACATCGTTGATTGAGAAAATAAAAATAAACATCAACAAGAGTCAAGTATAAAAAGGGAAGCTGGACTAAGGGAATTCTTTTATAAACATAGAAACATAAGAAGAGTTAAGCTCTAAATCATATACAAACTTAGTATCTAACAACACTTTTGCTTTAGAATGGAGCGGGGGCCAAGACACTTTTCAGGCTCACCCATATATTAAAAAGTGTTCAATATAAAATAAGTCTCAACATAGCATGGGTAACATAGATATTGTCCTCGAAGTTGAGGACTCACCAAAGTTTTCTTTGAAGTACCAAACTAGTCATGAGGAGAAGGAGGATCAAAAGGAGTTCTGATTTTTACATGGTAATATCATATAGCCATAGATTATACATTAGTATGGTTAAATGTACTAAGTATGCAGGGTGCAATCCAACAAAGACATAAGTCGATATATTCAAAATGCATAGTAATAATCAATAGATATATCATCTTAATATGACATGTATGATCGATGCTTGTACTAAAACATGCTTGTAAAATATTTAACTTGAAAAATATATCATACATATGTGGGAGGAGACCTTAAACTACATAGACCAAGCAGCTACAACATGGAATCCAAGGCATGACACCCCCTCAGTACAGGTGACTGGGCATGACACCCCCTGGCAATGTGTGGTCTACTTGCCAAGGCAAACCAAACATGATAACATGAACTACATGGATCCATTAGTATAGCAAGGGTAAAATACATAATCCTATGGTGGCACATAATTTAGAGACTAAAGACTTTATATAAGAACCCCTTGAATCGAGCTCCCATCTAAGTCTTAATCAGTGTTAAGTCTAATCCCATGGAATACTTGAAATAATCATACTTTAGTTATAACATGAACAACTTGTAAGACACATGATAACATGACATTAATAGCTCATTCACATGCTTAGTAGTGAGCCTAACTTGAACGTGAAAGTAAATATTAATCATACATGATCCCTTGCTTCGACATGAACGACTCACAAGAGGTTAAAATCTTGAAATAGGGATCAACATGATACTTGTAAAATTATTGATAATTTTCATGAATTAAATACATGCTTGAAAGCCCTTAATCATCATGAAGTCACTTGACTTGTAAATCATGTAATAATTCATCAACAACTTGAGAATTCTTGTTATGTAATTTCATCAAACACAAGGTGGGTTCACGATACTTATTCAAAATCATGCAACTCAACGAAATAACAAGTAGAGTAAAATTAATTCAAAATCAACCCACCAATATTGTAATAAAACCCCTAATTTGGGTATCATGAAATCCATCTCAAAAGTTCATCATAGTTCATAGTTTTCATAGCTTAAATCATGCATAGTCTCAATAGACATAAATCAACTCATGGAATAGCTTAAAATAGATATTCATGCATAATCAAACAATACTTGATAAAACCTCCAACATAATCTATGTTCATACTTTGTAATAAAAGATACCCATAAGCAATAAAACTTGAAATCATGTAATTTTCATGAAAAGAGAAGGTTGGGCTCCATGGGTGAAAGAACCCATGAATAAAGACCCACATATCGTAAATCTTGAATTTCTTCAAATGAACTTGAAGGAGAGTTGGAGTTTGAGATGTGTTCTTGAGTTCCAAAATTGAGCTTGAAATCCTTGAATTTGAATGAAAGATTTGATAAAGTCTTGGGGAGGTTTTAGAGAGGGCTTTGTGAGTTATAGAGTTGAAAAATCGAGAAAATAGAAGATTTCAAGTTTAGATGGGTATGGGCCTATTACTTGAATGCCCTTGGATGAAATAAGAAAACTTGAGAAAAATAAAACACTGGTCTATCCCTCAATCGCAAAGCAGACTAGATGCACAGACACAGTTTACACTAGTCCGCGCTCCAGGCGCATCACAGCCTACGCGCGGACAATCACTGAAAATCGTAAAATTAGCTAAAATTATTTTTTGCTATGGGTATACTAAAATCTGGATTATAGCCATTTCCCACTCAATTTTTCCCCCTGATCGAGAATATGAAGTTGAATTTGCGAAAGCACATACAAATTTTGAGATATATAAAAATTATGATAATGGGGCATTCCAAAGCACATGAAGGGTGTTTCAATATCACCCCCTTGGAAATATTCGTTCCTGAATATCGAAGAAACATGTGAAAGAGAAGTAATTGTGAAGATTTCAGCCCGACATGAGTGCAACAAATGCACTTAAACACCATTTTCAAAAAGTCTCAATATGAATATCAAAAATCACCATTAACTTATTGCCATAAACATAAGTGCGTGTAGAATGACATTAGGCTAAAACTTAAGACTTGAAATCATAGATGGGACTTAACTTATTACTTTTGGCTTGGGTAGAGTGGAAGAGGTATGGGTATCACTTTTTTATAGCCGCTTTAAATTTTCATGTACACTACTAAAAAACTGAAAAAATGCGACAGACATAAAAGTGATGGACGTCATATTTTTTGCTGGAATTTTCTATTTTTTAAAATTTAATCAATAATTATTTTTAAATAGGAGCGACGTTGTCCATCACATATACATATATATATATATATATTAATTTTTAAAAGTTGCGACGAACATGGTGACATTGTCCGTTACTATATTCATTGTAATAATTGAATTGTTTTTAAAAATATAAACGATAGACATAACAGCATCATCCCTCATCCCTAGGCGGGTATATAAAAAGAAAAGCCTGACTTTCTCTCATTTTCCCCCTTTCAAACTTCATATCCTCTCCAAAACCCTAGCCCCTTTCCCCAACCCGTCACCCCTCCTTCCCCGACCACGGTCCTGCCGTTGGCACCACCACCTTAGCATGGTTTCCTCCTCCCCACAAGTAATACAACTAATTTCTTCTCTTTTTGCTTCATTTTTAGTGTAATATTATTTTGTTGTTTTATGTTTTGAACTTTATAACTTGTTAGCTAGCCCATTCACTTTTATTGTTAAAATTAGGATATTACAAGTATTATTTTGTGTATTATATTGTGAATAAGTGAATGAAGTTATTTTTTATTTTTGTGGGTAAACTTTAAATTTTATTTTTTGAAATTAGTTTATGAATTAAGTTCTTTTGTATTGGAATAGTATTGTCATGAAGTTACAATCGTATTAATATAGTTAATTTGTATATATTTTGTGAATTAGTGAGTAATTAACAATTTTAGGGTTTTAGATAGCTTGAATTTGAGGTTTTTTTAATGAGCTTGCAAATTAGTTATTTTTTGTTGGAATTGAATTGTTATTGAAGTCAATTATAATATTTTAATTGAATTGATGTTAGAATAAAGTTAGAATTATTGTTGAAGTTACAATAAATTGTTGTTTTTAAGTAGAATTGTTGTTGAATTAATTGAATTTAATTATTGCTGAAGTTAGAATTGTTATTGAATTAGTTAGAATAAAAAGTAGTTTTTAACTTGGCTTAGTTTGATTAGTTGAATTTAATTTTGGCTTTAGTAGTGTTTAGCTTGAAGTTAGATTAAAGTTGAAACTTGAATTTTATGTTCTGAACTTTAAAGTTGAATATAATATAAAAATTGAACTTTAGGATTTTCTTTTTAAAGTTGAACTTACATTTAGTTTTGAACTTAAACTTTTAACTTTATTTGTGAACTTTGAACTTGTATATAATGTAAAACTTGAACTTTAATTTAGGATTTGCTAAGATTATGGCTTTAACAGTGTTTAACTTGAACTTATATTAAAGTTGGAACTTGAATTTTAAGTTGTAAACTTTAAAGTTGAATATAATATAAAAATTGAACTTTAGGATATTTTTAACTAAAGTTGAATTTAGATTTAATTTTGAACTTAAATTTTGAATTTTATTTGTGAACTTTGTACTTGTACATAATGTGCTCCGGTATTGAGTTACCGATAAATTCAAGGCTATGTCCGAGCAAGCTAAAAAGGCTAGAGGAAATCTGAAGGGTAGCTCATCGTACGTCGGAGGTGCAAAGAGTGTTGGTACTGTTACGAGAAAACTGGTAAGAATTTTAATGTTTTAGGTTTAAACTAATATATTATTCTTAATTAAAGTATTTAATTTATACAAATTATATGTTTATTATTTATATTTTAAATTATCGTAAAATGAATTGGGGCGGCCTACTTTATGCGATGAAATTTTTAGGAGGTATTATATGAAGAAAAAGAAGAATGACTCGGATCCGGATCAACGGGTGGAGGAAAGGTCCGAAAAGGCCTATGTAAGTTATTTAACATAACCTTAAGTATAATTTATTTTGATTCTAACTTTTACCTTTAATATACACATTGAGTCTAACTATTATTTTTAATATGTAGAGTGAGTATGAGCAACATATATAAGAGATTGGAGATTCGATCGAGCTAACCCCTGAGTTGTCCAATCAAATTTAGATGAAAAAGGTTGTAGGAAGGAGCCATAAAGGTCGTGTTTGTGAAATGGATTTCTAAAATAATATACGATAACTCCAATCCAGTTTACAAGGCATTGGATCATCACGTTAAGCTGAGGCTATTGACGGGACTCAAATGACTGTCATGAGTCAAAAAATTGAAGAACTTACACGTGCATTGGTAGAATCAGAAGCACGAAGGGCCTAACTGGAATGCAATATGACACAGCAATATGCGGAACTCAAGCAACAACTGCTCAACCTAACCTGACGGTCCTCCCCCCATGATGATTTCAATGAGAGTACGGATGATTTTGTAGAAAATAGCCCTTAGTTCCCTTTTATTTTAGTTTTGGATAATTTAGAATTTTCGATGAACTTTGAAACAATTTAAAACTTTGTAAATTGTGAATTTCTATGTTCTTTATGTTTAATTGTGTTAAATAAAATACATTTTGAATGATTTAGTTGTTGTTGATTGTGTTGTATTAGTATATTGAATATGTTTTGGAATATTGTTATTTTGAAGTGTAATGCAGGTGGGCAGCAGAAAATTTAGGTTTCTGCTATAAAAAAATTGCAGAAAAGAAATGGACGGGGTGACTTAGTCCATCTCTTTTAGGCAATTATTTTTTTGAAATTTCCCAGAAAATCGATAGACGGCGTCACTTAGTCCGTCGCTTTTTGTAATTCTTTTTTTAAAAGCCCAGAAAAACGATGGAAGTCCATCGCTTTTTTTTCATTTCTACTTATACAAAAAAATTATTTTTTTAATATTTGCAGCATAGTCCTTTGTAAAAAGAAAATAATAATAAAAAATAAAAGCGACCTCCGTCCGCCACTATCTTTAAATTTTTTTGGGTGATGGATTGCGTCACTACGTCGCTTTTTAAAAAGTGATGAGGAAAAAAGTGATAGAACAGTCTGTGTTGCTTTTTCGTACCTTTTTTGCATCATTGTTTTGATAATTTTTAGTAGTAATGACACTTTCAACTTGGTGATTCCTCCAAAGGACCTTGACGGATGCTACATCTTTCTTCCTCAACCTTTTCACTTGTCTATCCAATATCTCCACCGGAACCTCCTCATAGGTCAAATTATCTTCTACAACACCCATAACCTCTAAGGGCACTATAGCACTTGGGTCACCCATATAATTCCTCAACATAGACACATGGAAGACCAGATGAACCATATTCATCTCCATAGGTAACTCCAATTTATATGTGGAATGACCCCAAAAAGTGCCCAAAAATGTGCCTCAAAATGTCAGAAATTTTAATTTCCATATATCTCAAAATTCGTTCGTTATTTTGAACATTCAACTTCATATTTGTGATCAGGGGGTCAAAATTATGTGAAAAATGGTCTACCCCCTATTTAATAGTGAAAGATAATAATTTTAATTTTCCCAAGTGTAAATTACAATAAGGTTTCCGCGGTGCCTCCGCGATGCTCCAAGGGTGTGCTCATGTGCAATTTTGCCTCCGCATCCTCTCCACTACGTTGAGAGGTGTATTTTCCCTGGCAGTATTTTTCATGTACTGTCCAATTATTCTAAGTGTTGGGCCCATGTTTTTCCAAGCGTGTTTTTATCTATACTTAGCCAAATTTCACCCTTATATCATTCAACACATATCCTAATACTCCCCAAAACACTTAGCCATATTTTCACTCCCAAAGTCAAGACCCAAAACCATCATCCGGATTTAAGGATTCTTTTCAAGCTTCAAGCCTCCATTTTCAAACATCATCAAGAACTTCCCCAAAGCTAAGATATGGGGTGTTGAACCATTGGGTCCTTTCACAAAAGTTTCCTAAGCCTCCTTTTTAAGAATTTTGCATGATTAAAGTTGATTTTACATGTGGGTATTGTATATTGAGAAAATTACTACACAGTGATTTTAGTTCATGAAAGTATGGTTGTTTTAGCATGTTTTGAGCTCTAAATCTTGGATCTAATGTTAGATTTGATGAGGGATTTTGATGTGAATGTCTTGGGGGTGTTGCAAGGTATTGATTGATGGTTTTACTACATATTTCCTTGCATGATTTCATCTCCAAATTGCATAGTCTTTAACTCCCAATACATACCCCTAAGGTGTTTGATAAAATGTCCAATAATGGTTTCTTGAGGAAATAAAGGTCCAAAACATGAGATATGATATGAATGATGTTATAATGATCAAATAATCTTATCTATATGATTATTACTATATTAAGTGTTGCACTAGAGCATATGATGAATCCTATATAAAGTGTAGAATTGATCATACCCAATCCAAGGGGTTTGAGCAACTAGATAACCTAGTAAAGGGTTTGTACTTCTCTAGCTGGTGATGGGGCGACATCATCACTAACCTAGATGGGGGTTTGTACTCGTCAACCTAGGGAAGGGTTTACTTCTCCACCATGGTGATGGGGTGACATTATCGCTAACCTAGATGAGGGTTAGTACTTATCCACCTAATTGATGGGGTGGCAACATCACTAACCTACCAAGGGGTTTGTACTTTGAAAATTTAGTTTGGTCTCTTCTACACATATGATATTCTATATGAGCATGGGTTACTTAAGCATGTTTTACTTATGCATTGATCATACATGTCATAATGCTATATCATGCCTATTTTCTATTGTTATGCATGTTGATTATGAAACTTACCTCTTATGTACTGTATCCCACATACATAGTATATTCAAATGTACTAATGCATATTCTTGCCTACATGATATCACCAACTAGGAACCGGTTCTCAAGTTGATCATCCTCCCCCTTTACGTGGCTAGTTGGTGCTATTCCAAGCTTGTTGGTGAGTCTTCAATTTTGGGGACTTTAGTCAATGATTGCTATTATCTATGTATTGAGACACATTCTTATGTTCTATTTTGACTATGAGTGTGAGCCTGGTTACTTTGTCTTGGCCCCCACTCTATCTATATATTTAGAGGTGTTGTTGGACAAGTTGTGTAATTATGATATGAGTTATGACTCCTTATCTTGATGTTGATGTTTTGATGAGCTATACCTTAGCCCCATTGTCCCTTATGCTTGTTTTATGTCTTTTATATGATTTTGTGACTAATGATGTGTAATGATAAGGTGAGAGGCTTGATTAGGGTTTCCTCAAGTTTCCCATTTACCGTGTTACGTCTAGGCCTTAGGCTTAGGTCGTGACAAACTTGGTATCAGAGCACAAGGTTGATAGATCCTCAGAGTCCAACACACCACGTCGATTAGAGTCCTATTCATGGTTATGAAGCGCGCCATGACTATGAATAGGAGGTTATGAGGTATTTTAGGAAATGTTTCACTTCTTCATGTTCTAAGTCGTATCAAAGAGTTATGGTGAGTTTTCCCCCTAACAATTGTTCCTCGCTACGCTAGATCATGCCATTTTTCCACATAATTTTTTGTGTTCATCGCATTCCCGGCATTGAATTTGAATGTTTAGGAAGGCGCATTATACGAGAGTCTCTCATCTAGGGACACTTTGATAATTTTACCTGATGATACAAAAGAAAGTTGCTTAAAATTTCATGGTTTACAAAGATGACATATTTTACATATTGTCCAAGATAACATGTAACATAACCGCCAAAAGATTAAAGATAGAAAAATATATAACCAAGAAAAAAGATATGAACATGGATTGAAGCTCCACTCATGATTTTTAAAAAAAACATTGAAGCAACTATAGCAGCAAAAAGAATAGTTGTAGCAATTTTGGTGAAATCAGAAGTGGTTAGTGGTAGCACCATCGGATGGTGACGATGATAGGTTTATTTTAGAAAAAGTTTGTCCAGAAATTGGGTCACCAAGCAACTACAACTCAATTTTCATAGGTCCCATCAATAGTTCCTATTAAAACAGAAACCAGATATAACTAAAACAAATAAAATCTGTACTTTTTAAAAAAATTAATTATCACATAGATCAATATAGTACTAAAATCACATTTCTATAAGAGTCCTTAAGGTTATTTATTAATAAAGTTACTTATTCTCTAGTCTATATATGGATCAATCGAATGTGTATATATGTTACATAGTTAGAATTTGGTCTTTTTTCAAGCTTTTTAACATTATTCTAAGTCATATTTGGATGCTTTAAAGGAATATACCATTTCACTAATTAGTTTTCTTCTCATAATCATCAACCTGCATAATTTAGTCTGAAGAAACTTTCTTAAAACTAAACTAGGTCCCTCTTTTTCATCAAGAACCCTAAAGCCTTTCAAGTCAAAATTTGAAGAACTAAAGAGAAGCTCGTTATCTAAGGTTTACTAAGTTTTTCCACTCTAAAAACTACATTAAAGAATTTCTTTTCTCATAGTAGAATTGGCTGCCATTGTGTTTGCATTAAATATTTGGCGTCACTACTTGTATAGGGTGCATTTTGATGTATTCACCAATCATAAGAGCCTTCAATATGTCTTTAGTCAAAAGGATCTCAACTTAAGACAAATAATGTGGCTAGAACTTCTCAAAGATTATGACATAAGTGTGCATTATCATCCGGGTAAGGCAAATGTGGTGGTGGATGATTTGAGTCGGGTGTCCATGGGTAGCCTAACTCATGCTGTTGGTGGTGATAGGGAGATGGATAGGTAGGTGCATAGGTTGGATAGATTGGGGTTAGGTTGGAAGAGGTTGATGATGATGGTGTTGTGGTCATTGATGGGTCTAAGTCTTCCTTGGTTGATGAGGTGATAGCCAAACAAGATCTTGATTCCTCCTAGCTTGAATTGAAGGCCTTGGTGAAAGAGAGCAAGGTAGAGGTTTTCTCCCATGGGGGAGATGGTGCCCTCAGGTACTAAGGTACGTTTTGTGTGCCTTTTGTTGATGGTTTGAGGGAGAACATTCTTTATGAGGCCCATAATTCTTCTTATTCTATTCACCCTAGTTCCACAAAAATGTATAGAGACTTAAGGGATGTGTACTGGTGGGGAGGAATGAAGAGGGACATTGCCAAATTCATTTTCGATTGCCAAAGTTGTCAACAAGTCAAAGCCAAACATCAAAGGTCAGTTGACCTAACCCAAGATATAGAGATTTTTACTTGGAAGTGGGAGGTGATTAACATGGATTTTGTGGTTGGGTTAACCATGACTAGGAAACGTTTTGATTCCATATGTGTGGTGGTTGATAGGGTGACAAAGTTAGCTCACTTTCTATCGATTAAGACCACATATGTAGCTGAAGAGTATGCAAGGTTATACATCAATGAGTTAGTGAGGTTGCATGGGATTCCTTTATCCATCATATCGGATCATGGTTCACAATTTACTTAGTACTTTTGGAGGTCTTTCCAAATGGGTTTTGGTATAAGAGTTCACCTTAGTATGGCCTTCTACCTTCAAATGGATAGCCAAGCCGAAAGGACAATTCAAACCCTTGAAGATATGCTTAGGGCTTGTGTTTTGGAATTGAGGGGTAGTTGGGATGACTATGTTCCTTTGATTGAATTTGCATACAACAATAGCTATCACTCTAGCATCGATATGGCTCCATTTGACTCTCTGGGAGACATTGTAGATCTCCGATAGGTTGGTTTGAGGTTGGAGAGGTAGATTTATTGGGACCAGATTTAGTTACAGAGGCTCTTGAGAAAGTTAAGATGATTAGGGAGAGGTTGAGGACAGTGCAAAGCCGTCAAAAATCCTATGCCGATGTGAGAAGAAGAGACCTTGAATTCAAAGTAGGTGATTGGGTATATTTGAAGGTTTCTCCAATGAAAGGTGTGGCCCATTTTGGTAAAAAAAGGTAGTTGAGTCCAAGGTATATTGGTCCTTATGAGGTGATAGAAAGGATTGTCAAGGTAACTTATGAGTTGAAGTTGCCTAGTGAAATGAATTTGGTTCATCCGGTATTCTATGTTTCTATGTTGAGGAAGTGTGTTGGGGGATCCTAAGCCACCTTTTTAATAATATTGGATGATTTAAAATATAATTTTACCTGTGGATCTTGTATATTGAGAAAATTACTGCACAAGGATTTTAGTTCATGAAAGTATGGTTGTTTTAGCATATTTTGAGGTCTAAATCTTGGATCTAATGTTGGATTTGACGAGGGGTTTTGATGTGAATATCTTGGGGGTGTTGCATGGTGTTGATTGATGGTTTTACTACAGATTTTCTTACATGATTTTATCTCCAAATTGCATGGTCTTTTACCCCCACTACACCCCCCAAGGTGTTTGATAAAACGTCTGATTATGATTTCTTGAGGAATTTAAGGTGCAAAGCTTGGGATATGATATGAATGATGTTATGTTGATGAAATAATATTATGTATATGATTATACCTATATGAAATATTGTACTACAGCATAAGATCCTATATAAAGTGTGGAATCGACCATGTCCAATCTGGGGGATTTAAGCACCCGGATAACCTTGTAAAGGTTTTGTACTTCTCCACCTAGTGATGGGGCAGCATCATCACTAGCCTAGTTGGGGGTTTGTACTAGTAAACCTAGGGAAGGATTTTTATTTCTCAACCATGGTGATAGGGAGGCACTATCACCAACCTAGATGAGGATTATTACTCATCCAGCTAAGTAATGGCGTGGCAACATCACTAACCTATCAAAGGGTTCATACTTTGGAAATTTAGTTTAGTCTCTTCTACACATATGACATTCTATATGAGCATGGGTTACTTAAGCATGTTTTACTTATGCATTGATCATACATGTCATGTTTCTATATCATGCCTACTGTCTATTGTTATACATGTTGATTGTGAAACTTATCTGTTGTGCATTGCATCCCACATACTTAGTACATTCAAATGTAATAACATATACTCTTTCCTACATGATATCACCATGTAGGAACCGGTGCTCCAGTTGATCACCCTTCCCCTCCACGTGGCTAGTTGGTGTTATTCCAAGCTTGTTGGTGAGTCCTCCATTTCAGGGACCTTAGTCGATGATTGCTATTAACTATGTATTAAAACACTTTCTTATGTTCTATTTTGACTATGAGGGTGAGCTCGGGTACTTTGTCTTGTCCCTGCTCTATCTATGTATTTAGAGGTGTTGTTGGACAAGTTATGTAATTATGATATGACGTATAACTACTTGTCTTGATGTTGATCTTTTGGCGAGCTATATCTTGCCCCTTTGCTCCTTATACTTGTTTTATGTCTTTTATATGTTTTCACCACAAATGATCTGTAATAATAAGTTGAAAGGCTTGGTTGGAGCTCCTTCGGGTTCCCATTCACCATATCATGTCTAGGCCCGTAGTAATGAGGAGCTTAGGCCCCTTGGTTTACTTTATTGGTCACGGTAATTGCAAATAGGGTGAAAACATTACGATACTCGCCATGAGTGAACCCAACTTTCTCTTATGGAGCTTGTGGGGCTGGATCACCTTTATAAATATGAGCTCTTTGGGACATTCTTCTTAGTGGCATGATCTAGAAGTGCAAAAGGGTGACCATTAGAGAAGGGAAATCTTAAATTAAGTCCTAAAGCATGATATAATCATGAAAAAGTGGATCATTCCCTAGTATGCTGCATAGCCTCTTATTGATAGTTATGGCGTGCTTCACAACCATGAGAAAGACTCTACTTAACGCAGTTTGTAGGAATACTGAGGACCATTTATAAACCTAGTTCTCCAATTCTCTATTTCCAAGCTTGTCACGATGCAAGACTAGGGCCTAGGTATGACACAATGAATGGGGAGCCAAATGAACCTAAAATGACCCTCTAAGCATTAAGTAGAACATCCTTTGTTGTGGAAGCATAAGAAAACATCAAGCAATTAATTCTAAGGGGAAACAAGGCTTTGGACTGAAGCTATGGGGATGTAAAAGGGAGAGGAATTTCCACCATCAAATAGAAAGCAAATTCTAAGAGAAGGGTAAGTATGACTAAATCTATGGGGAAATATATGGGCTTAGGACTTCCATCACATATCATCAACATTCAACAGCATATAAAAGTGAAAGGAAAGTCTTCCATAATTACATAGGCTTCACAATAGCCATACATTTCACATTGTCCAACAACAACTCCAGCATAAGCCGAAAGGGGTCCATGACATTTCCTAGGTTTATCCTCAAAGTAAATATTCAAAAATAGACAAATCTTAACAATAGCAAGAATGAAAGTGGTTATTGTCCCTGGAGAGGACTCACCAATAGAAATCTTCAACCTAACGAACTAGCCAGGTGGAGATGGATGAATAGGAGTTTCGGTCCCTATATAATTATATCATGTAGGCAAAAAGTATGCATTAGTACTTGGAATGTACTAAGTATGCAGGGTGAAATGCAATAAGGAAATATAATCCATAGTTAAACAAGATACATAATCATATACAGTGGATATAAGCTCAATATGACATGAATGATTAATGCTTAAGCCAAAATATGCATAAAGATACTCAAACTTCTATAACATAGCATACATATATAGGAGGAGACTGTAACTAACATATAAGATCGTGATAGCTACTACATGGAATCCCAATGTTACCTCTACATCGAAAAAGGAGAGTTTTACTTGCCATGGTAAACCATACCACACATTGTAGGTAAACAAACCTAGATAGATCCACTAGTACAAAATCCCATTTAGGACATCAATGGTACAAACTTATGGGGCACATAGTTATAGGGAGTAAAGCTTTATATAAGGACCTTTGGGGATAGTCCCCCACTCTGCACCCTATTCGGTGCTAAGTCTAGTGACACGGAATACATAACATAATTATAAGAGTAATCTTTACTTAAATAACTTGTAAAAATATATCAACATACTAAGGATAGCTCATTCCAAATACTTGACCCCTTCAAGTGAGCATTTTCTTTTCACATAAGGATAAAACATAGAATAATAGGGCTAATAATCTTGCTTATCATTCATAGAAATTTCATGAGTTCGTAATATACATGGTAGTCATCAAATCATCATAACATATTTGACTTGCATAATTTTCCATAAAATATTTCATCAAAATATGAGATTTTGTCATGTAAATTTAGTCAAACTTGTTGGGTGTGTGAATTTGAACTTAAAATCATGAAATTCAAGAGTGTAGGACATGAGTAGAGTAAAATAAAGTCGTTTAGGAACCATTCAAAATAACCCACCATTGTAGTAGCAAAACCCCCCAATTTGGGTGTCATGAAATCCATTCAAAAAATTCTTAATCTTTCCAAGTCTTTCAAGATATCATAACATACAAAGCTTTAGCATCATAAATATATCATAATTTTATTTCTTGATAGAAGCTCATGTATCAACAGACCAATAATCAACAAATTTTCATCATATTTCATGCGTAGGAATAATAATAGGAAGTGCCAATAAGAAACTAATCCTTAAAATCAAGTAATTTAATAAAGATTGTTTTGGTGGATCCATGTGTTGAAGAACCCATGGATGTAAGACCCAAATATAGAAATAATTGAAGAAAACGTGAGAAGACATAAATGACTTGCTTGAGTGCTTAAATCTTCAATAAAATTCCTTGAGAATCTTGAACTTGATTGAGAAACTTTGGTGAGGATTGAAGAGGATTTTAAGAGTCTTAGAGATGGAATTAGGGCTAAAAATGGTGGAATAATTGAAGAATCCTGTCTATAAGGGTGTTCAGTTATGATCCAATTACCCTCACTTGAAACTAGAAAAGTTTAGAAGAATTTACACATGGAGAGGGTAGCAGTGCATCGTGCCCTAGTTCCCCCAGAGTGTAATCTTTTGTGAAGTTCAATTTCCCCTGTTTTGGCCTAGGAATAAGTTCAGGCCCTTTTTTGTAGTATTGGAGAACAAGTCTGCGATGCAAATTAGTCACACACCTTTCTGGTTTTGGCTAAGATCACCTAAAAAATTAATTTTTACTACAGATGACCTAAAAATCAAAGGCAACCCCTTTCCTACTCAATTTCGCCAGCTAAAAAAGAATACAAAGTTAAATTTGCCAAATAATGCATGAACTTTTTGATATTCAAGAAATACATCCTAAGGACATTTCAAAGTTCCAGGGGAGGTGTTACAACGACCACCTCTATCTATCTAAGCTCTACCTCACCGTTTGGATGGTATGGCCAATGGTCTAGTATGATCGAACAATTTTTTATAAGTCCCTTCTTGTACTCTTTGTAAGACACACTATCATATCATATGATTAGGATCCCAACGATTATAACAAAACATTTGATTTTGGGGATAATGTACTGATCGTGAAGAACCACTATAACTGCCTTATTGTGTCAGTCAGTGTTGTGAACCATATAAATCTTGACCTGTGTTATAAGATCTAAGATGTGTCTGGCCACCCACAAATAATGGTAACAATGCATGAACTAGACTTCGCCACTAGAATGAGCCACTCACTCTTTAGGACCCTCTACCTTTAGATGGGGTATCGAAAAACTAACCAGATGCACGGGCCTTCTTAGGATCCCCAAACTTTTCTCTCTCTCTATCAACTATGCCTCCTTGGCGGCACTCACAATAGATTGGTAAAAGGCTCCTTCTCTATATACTCTAAACACTATTTGTAGAATAAAATATGTCAATCCTCTCATGAACCTACGAATGCTCGCTATCTCATCTAGAATAATGATTGTAGCACATCTAGATAACTAATAGAAATGAGTCTCATACTCAGTTATTAATAAGTTGTCTTACCTCAGACTCTCAAACCTCAGGGGACTTTTCTCTCTCATGCTCCAAGGGACAAACGGTAATAGAAAGCACTAGAGAAAATCCCCCAAGACATTGAGGGAGATCCAACTAGCAAACATCATGAATATGTCCTCCACCACTCTTTAGCTGGACCATGAAGCCTGAAGAGTACTATATCAAACACTATTGACTCACCTAAGCAAAAAACAACCAACAACTCTCTACAAGTAGTCTGAACTCATGAAATCCTTTGTCTTTGCATTTTGAAATTGTGGTGGGTCTACCAATCTAAATCTTTCATAACAACATTAATCATCCTTAGTCAATACAGCCATGGTGCACCGTGAACCTCAACTATTGGTACGGGATCAATCTCAACTCTAGGATCTGATGGTGGCTTCTCCACCAGATCATGAGCCATGGGAACTTAATGCTAGTCTAGATTCTTAGCTCTTACTTCAATTTAAGTTTGATCAGCATGCTTATTGCATTACCACTTAGAGCAAAACTCTAATATACACTTAATACCCTCAATAAAGTATCCTGAAGCAAACGTGTTGCAATGTGCTAATGTCTCCCAAGCTACACCTTCTTTTTGAGGCTAAAACGGTCATTTCAGGATATGTAACCTAACCAAGGTTAGGATCAAATACCACAGGGAATATGGTAGACTTAGAAGAATTCAATGCAACTCGGGTTGATTAACCAACTTATCTCCACAGAAGGGGCAGGGGCGTATGACCACTATAAAAAGTAATCTTAAACTAAGACAAGTGTTAAACCAGTATGAAGAGTAACTAGGGTATTGTATTTTCCATGCTTCCTTAAATCAGTAATAACAAATAATCGAATCCTTTTCTAGTATGTAGCATGCAGAATGGTGCCCAGGATAGAGGCTAATTTCACTACATGATTTAGTCTATCCCCTAGTGTAACATAAATAACCGTTACCTATTATGCTAGTACAACCTCCCCTTGGCACAATTTAGTCGATTAGATGAGAAACATCAATGGAATCCTATTAATTAATATTTTTTCTATTCATTACTATATTGATCCAATCAGTAACACTAGGTGGGTTCTAATATTGGACACCATTAGAAAGCATTTAATATGAAGAAAATTAATTAATACATGTATGCACACTTTTCAAGAACTACGAATTATTCAATTTTACCTTGTTAGTTATTTATGGTTCCCACAACCCTAATTGTGGATTTAACTATTCATGATCAATATAAAATGCAAGACTTATGAATTTGAATAACATAATTGAGCACTTACACAAGAGAATTAAGCATAAGGAATTTAAACTCTTCAATGAGAATCACAAGATTGAAATCGAAAGATGAAAAAAAGTTTTACAAGTGTTTCTCAAGCTCTCTAATGTTATATCACATTCCTCTACTTGTTCTCTACTATTCCCTCTTAAAAATAACCTAAAAAATCTATTTATAGTGTTTAAAGTACAAAACCAAAATGGAATAGGATAACTGTGTCGACAGACTCTATGACAAGTTCTATGGCAGTATAACTTTTTAGGCCGTAGTCAGGCTTTCATGGATTGCTTCTTCAAAACTAGGGCTGACTTCTACAACACCCATATATGGCCTATATAAAGTTCTACGGCTTGTAGGGTGTTTCATCCAATGACTTTTCAGCAACTCACCACTTTTTGATCCTTAGGGCACAACACAAAATCTACGGCTCGTAAAGTCTTCTACGCCTTGTCTGCATGCTCATAAACTAAGCTTTAGCAATTCACCCCTCACTGGATTTGGCTACAAGATCATCTTTATGGCCCATTAAAGTATCTACAACTTGTAAAGGGTCTTGTGGAACCTTTGCTTCAACAGATTCTGCACACTTAGACCAAATATTATGCCAACCTGATAATCTTGCAAAACAAAAATAAAAAAACATCAAATCTACTAACATTGTATTGAGAACACACAAAATTTCAAGTTTTAAGCATCAAAAGTGTTGTATTTTGATAGCGCATCATGTGTTGCCAATGAACTTAATTCACTCTAACATCAATCGTAGGCTCTGAAAAGACCTCCCTAATGCGGCATCTTGCTAGTGCTAGTCCACAAGCATCGCCTCTAGCTAGAGCATTACCCCTACCCCAAATTAAGGCATCAACAATTGTATTAGGATATGCCTCATCTTTACCGCCAGTAATAGTAGATGTAGTCCTCGCCATCTATCAAATGAGCATGAGTATAACTCAGTACTTATGAAGATAAGTACAAATATTTTGTTACTAATCTTTAAGATACTACTTAGACTCGGGTTGGGTATATGTAAGACCTATGAACAAGGGGCTTTTATACCTTTAATCATAACCCAATAATAGATGTGATGGCACTTGTCCTATCTGCAAGACAAGTCATCCTAAACACAATTATGATGAGAAAATACGATATTAACATAAGGATAAAAGATCAATAAAAATCAATAATGTGGATGCCAAAGTCAACTTAAGAAAAATTCTCAAAATGAGGTAGTCATGTGCACAAGCCTCTTAAGGTATTACAATAAATTTAAAATAAAATACAAGTGTCAAATGATATTGTCTCTAATGTAGAATAAAATTATAAATAGAAGTGACTAGTCCATTGAGATGGCAAATAGCTACCTCTTGCAATCTTCAAAGGAAGCCTCAGACGCGAAAGGATAGGGGGTATCATAAAGAGTCCGGCTCATAACTTACACAAATATAGTAGTAAGTGGTGTGTACCAAATACACGGTACGCTGCAAGTGAACTACTAAACACAAAGTCAAATAATATAGAATGCAGATTCTCCTAATACTCCATTCTTGTAAAACCATTCATGTTTTTAGGCATGGAAAATTGTAGCACAAATAATTTACTAATGGTCAGAACATACGAGCCAGTTTATGGCCTATAAAAGAATCCATGGGTCATGGGTCGTATCATGGAAAGTGCCTAGTGAAAATGTAAAATTGAAGGATTTCTGAAAGTAGACTTATGATTTATCAAATGAGTCATATGTTTATACATGACTCATTAGTAGGTCTCATAGGTGGAGGCTTGAGGAACCATATTTTTTGTAAGTCTGAGGTCTCCTTATGAAGGATTCTAGGGCCAGCACGTTTATATATGAGTCGTGTGGCATGTTCGTGGGCCAAAAGTTTCAATTCAAATAGCTCAAATTTTGTGACACTCTAACCCACAAGGCAAGATATGACCCATAAGTCATTCCATGACCCGTAGAAGGGGTTTTATGGACGACTCTGGTAGTTTTTAATGAAGGGTACTTTTGACTTTTCCAATCCATCTAGGTCCTAAACTACCACATTTTAGCTAGTGTAACAACCCTAACCAACCTAACCTCTATAAAGTCTTATTCTATCTCATTCAGAGATTTTAATTCTCAAATTTCTCTCAATGGTTCTCATAATTCTTTCTCTAAAATAAGGGTTCCATTGAAGCTAAAGCTTGAAGATTGACCAACGTTTTTCTAGATTTTTGACTAAAATTCAAAGGATTCTACTTGAGGTATGTGGGGATTCATTCATGGACTAGTCTCATCCATGAAGCCAAAGCCAAAGCCTTTCCTTAATCAAAATCTCATGATGAATTCTTATGGGGTTTTAAGCTATGACTTCTAATGCATGGATTATGATTCCTATATGATGATTATGATGAATTAAGCATGCATTATGATGAATTTCATGATCTATATGATTTTCAAAGTAAAAGTATATGAGTCCAAAGTATACATGATTAGGCCTCAATGATTTAATGTGGGTTCCTTTGTGAGTGATTTTATTTGGTTCTAATTGCATATTTTCTCTATGAATCCTACTCAATTGCATATTGTGCTCCATGAAGTGCTCTATTGCCATCGAGAAATGATGCTAATGTGGATCAAGCGAACCAAGTGTCTAATGATGAGTTTAGAGCTACAACCACTATATTAGCTCAAGGTGTTGCTTCCCCAAAGACTCCTACTCTAGCTTCGAGGATAAGGTACTTTGCTAAGATGAGTCCCACGAAATTTCATGGTTTAAAGGTTGACAAGGATCGCCACGTGTTTATTGATGAGGTGAACAATATGGTAGAGATTATAGGGGTATCTTCTGAAAAGAAGGCTGAGCTAGCGACTTATCAACTTAAGGGAGTGGTTTAAGTTTGGTTCACTCAATGAAAGTTCGAGAGACTTGAAGAAGGTGCCATCGATTGGGAGATGTGTAAGGTCTATTTGCTTGAGTGTTTCTTCCCTCTTGAGCTAAGGGGGCTAAGTTGATGGAATTCAGGAATTTAAATCAAGGAGGGATAAGTGTGAGGGAGTATGCCTTCAAATTTACTAAGTGTCCAAATTTGCTCTTTCCTTAGTGGCTAACTCTGGGGCCCGTATGAACAAATTAACTTTGATCATGTCCAACTTAGTAAAGATAGAGTACAAATGTCATGACCCAAGCCTAGGGTGTAGACGTGACATGGTGAATAAGGACCCAAACAAGCCTTTTAGCATATTAATCACATATCCTTGGTCACAAAAGCAAAGTAATAAACAATAAGAGATAATGAAAAAGGGAAGTGGGACTAAGGGAAGTCTTTGATAGCCATAAAATACTCATGAGTCAAGCTCAAAGCATAAATACATCAATTGTTCCAAAAATACCTCTAAACATAGATAAGAGCAGGGACCAAGAACTTTCGAGGATCACCCTCATAGTATCAAGTATTAAACATAAAGAGATATCAATAGTATGAGCTGCATAGCTAGAGTCCCCAGACTTGAATACTCACCAAAGCTTATCTTCCAAAAAACCAAACTAGCGACGTGGAGGATGATCGAGAGGTGCTCCAATTCTACATGATAACTTCATGTAGGCATAGGGTATGCATTTGTATATTTGAATGTACTAAGTACGTAGGATGCAATGTAACAAGGCATAAGGCAACATAGTTAAAATGTATAGTTATAGGCAATGGATAAGTATAATATCAATATGGCATGCATGATAAATGCTTGAAATTAAACATGCTTGCAAATCATATAACTTGAAAATATAGATTACATGTGTAGGAAGAAGTCATAATCATCATAGCCCACTCATATTATCACTTGAACTTCCAAGGCATGCCACCGCCTTGGAAGGTGATTGAGGTACCTATCCCTCAATGTGGTAGTAAGGGCATGTCACCCCCCAACAAAATGATTGAGGTACATACCTCTTAACATAGTAGTACATGCATGCCACCCCCTGATAAGGTGATTTAGTTACATACTTTTCAATGTGGTAGTATGGGCATGCGATCCCCTCCCCCTGATAAGGTGATTGAGGCTTGTCACCCCTCAATAAGGTGATTGGGCATGCAACCCCCAACAAGGTGTGTTCAACTTGTAATACCATAGATACTTCCCATAAATTCAATGCATACATACAATCCCTTAATCATCATAATGTCATTTGATATGTAAACTATGCAATAGATCATCAAGACTTAAGAATCCTTATCAAGACATTTTATTAGACACTTGGCAATTGTGTAATGCTAGCTCAAAATCATGTAATTCAAGAGTGAAATAATATGAGAAAACTCAATACAAATCAACACACCAATAGATAGTAAAACCCTCATGTAAGATACCTTGAAATTCATCATCAAATCTCACAATAGGTCATAATTTCATAACTCAAAACATACATAGTCTTAATAGACAAAATCAACTCATATTATAAGCTTGAGATACCTAGACATGTATATTTAATCAACATTTAGTAAAACCCCCAATATATTTCAAGCTTTTAATTCATAATAAAAGATACCCAAAGATAATACAACTTAAATACATGCAAATTTTATAAGATAGAAAGATTGGGCACCATTGGTGAAAAGGACCAGTGGTTGGAATTTACATACCTAAATTTGAAAATTCCTCGATGTAGATTTGAAGGAGACTTGGAGTCCAAATGGAGTTCTTAAGATCCGAATTTATCTTAGGACACTTAAATTTAGATAAAATATTTGGTTAAGTGTTAGAGAGTGTCTTGAGTGATATAGAGTTGAAAAATGACTAAGTATAGGTATTTTCACACATATGTGGGCATGAGGCCATGACTCCACTGCCTTAGGCATAAACAAGAAAATTAAGGACGTGATAACACTGGTCTAGAACAAGTCCGCGTCGCGAATGCTCACTGGAATTGAAAATTTGGTAAAAATCATTTTTGACTACAAGTTTTCTAAAATCTTATTTATACCTATTTCCCACTCAATTTTTCCCATTGATTAAGAATATGAAGTTGAATTTTTTATATAATGCATATATTTTGAGATATATGGAAATTACAATTACGGGTATGTTTGAAGCACATTTTTGGGACGTTTCAGGAAAGTCGCCATGCTCATAAAGGATATGGACATCTCTAGATTCATGACTTATGCCGAACAAGTGGAGAGTGAAAATTTGTAAAATATGAGGTCTAGGTAATTCCAGAGAGTCGTTATGATGGTGGGTTCTCTTACGGTAAGTTTGGTGGTGGCTAATTCTAACAAGGCCATAGGTTTTAAAAGAGTTCTTCTCAAAGGTTTGACAAAGAAAAAAAGGGCTAATCCTAAGGCTCAAGGTAATGTTGTGAAAGGTGGTGATACTCCTCCAAGGTGTCCTAAGTGTGGCATGAACCATGTTGGTGAATGTTTAAGGGGTTTTGATGCATGCTTTGATTATGGAAAGATAGGATGCAAGATTGCTGAGTGTTCTAATGTTTCTAATAATGGTAAGGCAGGTCATCCTCAAGGTTAAATGGTTTAAAAAGGGCAAGCACCACAGTGTGCCCAAGCTCAAGGTAGTGGTCCATGCGGTAATCGATTCTATACTTTGCATGCTAGACAAGAAGTTGATAAGGCTCCCAATATGGTTACCACTATTTTGGAAGTCTTTGATAATAATGTATATGCTTTTCTTGATCCTAGTGCCAATATGTATTTTGTTACTCTTTGTGTTGCCATAAAATTTTATATGTCTCTGGAATTCTTATTAGAACCCTATTTGGTTTATACTCCTACTATTAAGTCAATCCTAGCCAAGAAAGTCTATAAGGTTGCTCCTTGTCAGTCTTAGATAAAGTCTTTCCATGTGATCTAGTTGAGCTTGATATGACCGATGTTTACATGCATCCTATTCTTCTATTGATTATAGAACCCATATGGTTACATTTTAAGTCCCAAGTGCACCCATCTTAGAGTAGAAGGGAACAAATTTTATGTTCATTGGGAAGTTTGTCTCCTATATGAAAGCCATGAAAATGATCTCTAAAGATTGTTTATATCATGTTTTCTGAGTCATGGATATTGACTCTCATGTTCATAATCTTGATTTGGTCCCTATCATCTTTCCTGATGAGCTACCTAGTATTCGTCCTATGAGGAAAATTGATTTTGGTATTGATGTCTTGATCGAAAACCAACCTATTTCTACCCCTCTATATCAAATTTCCCTGATAGAATTGAAGAAATAATTAAAGGATTTACTTGATAAGGGATTCATAACACTTAGTGTGCCACTATGGGGTGCTCCCATATTATTTGTAAGAAAGAAGGATAGTTCACTTCAGATGTGTGCGTGGATTATCTATAATTAAATAAAGTAACCATCAAAAACAAATATCCACTTCCAAGGATCGATGACCTCTTTGATCAACTAAAAGGTGCAAGCTACTTTTCTAAGATTGATCTCCAGTCCAGATACCACTAATTGAGGGTGAAGGAAGATGACATTCCAAAGACGGCATTTAGAACCCGGTATGGTCATTTTGAATTTTTTGTTATGTCATTTAGACTAACAAATGCCCCTACTGCTTTCATGGATTTGATGAATAGTATCTTCTACCGTATTTAGATATGTTTCTGGTAGTATTCATAGATGATAAATTGGTGTAATCTTCTACCTTACAAGCCTTTCCTACACCCAAAACTTTCATAACCGGCAAACTAGGTATTTTCTTGGCGAACCAACGCCACCACGCTACTAGGGGCATCAATATACCGAGTTTGAAGCATCAAATAATTGAAAACACGAAAAAATTGAATTTTTTTTAGGGTTACTATAGCAACCCGAGAGGATGTTTAAGTATTCAAAAATTTTGCTAATTTTTTTCTAAGTATAAGATGTTGATCTTGTACA
>JAOTQJ010147018.1:0-33963 GCA_025642045.1 Solanum sejunctum
TGAGTCTATTGGCCAATATTCCGAAGTAAGTGAGACACAGTGGATATGTTGACATTATGACACGGGGCACAGGGACGACGATACGTAATGCCTGTGGCCCACCTGATTTATAAAGCGGATGCAGGAACAGCGATATGTAATGCCTGCACCCCACTTATACTATACATGTCCTTTGATGTGACTACAAGGATGGCGATACGTAATGCCTATATTTCACTTATACCTTAAATGTCCTCTGAAGTGGGTACAGGGACGGCGATATGTAACGCCTGTATTTCACTTAGTCTGTCTTTACTCCATAACGTGACTACAGGGACGGCGATACGTAACGCCTATAGCTCACCTCCTATGTTGATGAAACTTGTGACAGGTCCGTACCGATGTGTTGGTTGAATTCCTTTCTAAAGGTATGTTTTGACGTTGCCTTGATTTGATTCTCCTGTCTCTATTGTGGATTGTTACTGTCATTCAGGTTTGCGATACCATATTATATATCCTTTTGGCTTTATATACTCGGTACATATATTGTACTGACCCCTCTTATGCGGGGGCTGCGTTTCATGCCCGCAGGTACCAACGCACAGGCGAGAGACCCTCCACTTTAGGATCCTTGGTTGTCGTTGAAGCGCCCCTTTTGTTTCAGGAGCTTCTGGGTAGCCTCTTATATTTCTATCATTGTAAATGTATTGAAAAATGTGTTTCATTCAGTTCTATTGTCTAGAGGTCTGTGGTTACTTGTGGGTTACGGGTGTGTTGTATGCTTTTATATACTGGATCATGCAGCGGGATCGCATTATGAATTTATTCGAGTGGCATGCTTATTAGGTGGCAGGACCGCAGCGGTGACCTTGCCGGTCCGCATATATTTTTTTATGCATATATACTACTGTCTGGGAAGCTGCTAGATCTTTTTTTTGCAGGTGCGGTTAGTCAATAAAACAGAGGAAACTCTGCCGAAATTTCTGTAGAATTTTGGGCTAGGTTAAAAAGGAATTTAGGTTGGAAAGTGTTTGCGTGCCCCTATCGGGCACTGATCATGACCCCCGGGGTGGGTTATGGTTTTCTTATGAAAAACAAAAAGTATATGGTAGTATGTTGGTGCTGGAAACTCTGGAGAGATTCTGTGCTGAAAGTTGCTGCACCTTTTCATTTTGTTTTGTTCATTTCTCTATGGTTTGCGAGTGTTATTATGAAGTGAAATTGGTGCTATTAACATGGTTTGAGTTATAAACATCAACCTAATGTTTCTTCCCTGATTTTAGTTTCATTTAACAAGTGCATTTTATCGAGTTATCTTAAGTGTCATGTTGATTGGAACTTGCGGGCTGTTGTAAATAAGGCTATTAGCTCACTTTCTTCATGACTTCTTAAGTACTGTTACAAGACAGTTTTAGGTCTGTTTGGAATAAGTTTGGAGTTGTCGACATCAAAATGTAGCGAAGGAAGGTAACTGTATGCTGTCCATTTTTAGATTGTGTGGAATTGTGATGTGTTCTGCTTTGTGGGTTGTTGTAAGACTGTTATGACATTAAAATAGGATGTAGATGATGTGTACATGCTAATCTGTATTACAAAGTACGATTAGGGGCGGAAAGGTTAAAGGAATACGCTCGGGTTTATAAACACCCACTTGTTGCCCAAGTGTTGTTTTGTTATGTAATTGGGATGCCAAGATGTGTCTATTGGCTGCTAATGCTAGTTTTATCCCTTACTATATTGTAGATAAGTATTTGTAGGAAGGGAAGGTTATCTTGAGATAGTAACAAGGTGATTCACCTGCAAGTGACTTCACCCTTTCTTCCAGTGTACGAAAAATATTGAAATTCTATGGATTAGCTCACATGGTTTTTGTCGCTTATGGTCTCTCTCACTCTCTTTTATGAACTCCCCAAAGTTTTATGTTCTATGTCACTCTTTATCTATGATTTTCTTAATATGCTCATGTCCCCCTCATGTCCTCAAGATATTTTCTTATGATGATTCTAATGGTTCCTTATTATTATGTCCAAATATGCTTACTACTATTGATGGTGTTTTGAATTCATATAATTCATCATTTTAAGATTTTAAATGATCGTATCACCTATGTTCAAGTTCTCCTCATGTTCCCAATAGGTCTCCTTTATTAATATGGTTCATTTAAGTTTATGTCCAAAGGTGATTTAAAGTTCCTATGATTCATTATTGCACAAGTTCAAATAGTATTTTCCCCTAAATGTACGTGATGATATCTACAAGTGTGTAAGGTGGTCTTCATTATAATTACCAATGTTCCTTGCATAATAAAATAGTCTTTTATGTAAAGTGATATACTGTTCACCTGAGAATATTAATACTTATATTATGTATGACGTGTATTTCTCACTAATTTAAGTTTAGGTGACCTATAATGCATTCAAGTAAGGGTAAGTTATATATTTCTCATGTGCTTTATTCCATGTTCTATGGTGAGAGTAAAATGTGTAAATGATTACCCATATGTATATTCCACGTTCATATAATTTGCGTATTCTCCATTATGTTTATCGATTCATCCTACTATGTTCTTTCTAAAGTTGTCCTTTATATTTAAATAATATTAGCTTGATTAAGGCTTACTAATGTCTATGTAAATGTATCATTTTTTTATCACAAGACTTAGCATGAATCACTTTATTAATTATTTCCATGTTATGCATTGCATACCTACATACCAGTACATTCTAAGTACTGATGCATACTTCTATGTCATCTTGATTTAACCATGTAGGGACCAGTGCTCCTCTATATCCTCTATGTGGCTAGCTTGGATTTATGAAGATTGTCCTTGTGATGAGTTCTCTAGTTCAGGGATAATATCTGGTTCTATCTTACTTATGTTGAGGCTTTATTCCAATTCACTTTGTAGTT
This sequence comes from Solanum sejunctum, assembly GCA_025642045.1. Classification (NCBI taxonomy): domain Eukaryota; kingdom Viridiplantae; phylum Streptophyta; class Magnoliopsida; order Solanales; family Solanaceae; genus Solanum; species Solanum sejunctum. Next base: position 2,890 of record JAOTQJ010147018.1, read on the forward strand.
TGAGGGTGAGCCTTGAACATGTCTTCGCCCCCATTCTATTAATGCTTAGAGGTGTTGTTGTATACTATGCTATGTACCTTTAATTTGATGTTGAGAATCCATGGAAACTTATCCCTCAGACCCTATCCTTTACGTAATACTATTTGGCGCTATTGTTAGTGATGGGAATTGATGAAAGTCCTAAGTACCTAAATGCCCCCATAGCGTGAGTCATACTTACTCGTCCCTTAGACTTATGTTCTATGTGATTTATGCTTATCCGTTTCCCTATAAAATCTCCATAGCATAAGTCTAAAGCCTAGCTTCCAGTAGAAGTTATTTGCTATATGCTTATTTATCTTTTATTATTTCCACGAAATCAAGGATGCGCAAAAGGATATGCTAATAGACTTGCTTTTGTTGCCTTTGAGCTTCCTATTGACCGTGTCATATCTAGGCCCTGAGCTTGAGTCATGACATGCACTTATTTATGCCATTGCCGTTTGGAAAAAGGTTCATCTATGACATTATTTGTTAAATCTAGTTTTGTAAAACCACTTAAAGAACTTTAAACATTTTTAAATTAGAGTTTATGGATTAAATGCAGTTTTTTTGGTCATTCATCTTCAGGAATGCCAAGAACAAATGAAGAACACTAAGAACTGCAAAATTTTTATCTTTTTAAAATATTTACGAAATCACCCCAAATTTCATGAGTGGTGTTCCTCCGAGCTAGATATCAAAACTCAATATTTTTTTGACCTCTAATTCAACCTAACTCAACAAGACCTACTTAAATTTTTTATTCAAGCTTTCACAACACTAGGTGAAAAAATATTCCAATAAAAAGAGAAATCAGTCCCATAATTTAAAATATTTTCTTTGATTCATATTTTAATTGTTGTTTGTTTTATACTAGATCCTTATTCATTTGTATTTTTTGATTCTATATTCAAAATTTCATTAATTTAGAGTAGTTAAGGAGAAAATTTTACCATTAACGAAGGTTAAAGTTTTAAAACTTTGAATAAAAATTTCAAGTGGTTCTTGTTGAGTTAAGTTTAGTCCGAGCTCAAAAGATATTGAGTTTTGGTATGTAGCACAAAGCAATGCTGCTTTTGAAGTTTAATGTAATTTCATGAAGATTTGAAGAAGTTAAAAATTTAGGAGTTCATGGTGTGTTACATGTGTTCTTGGAATTCTTGAAGAAGAATGACCAAAAAAACAACATTTGATCCAAAACTCTAATTAAAGTATTTAAAGTTGTTTAAGTGATTTTGTAGAATCAAAGTTAAAAGATAATGGCATGCATGAGCCTTTTGTCAAACGGTAATGACATAAATGAGCCAAATATTTGACGGATGACATAGATAAGTCGTTTCTCAAATTTCAATGGTATATTTGAGCCTTTTTTCTTTTGTTAATAATAAATTTCATGAACATATTTTTTTCACTATATAATATAGATAAAAAATTCATTTGAATGTCTAGTAACTATTTTTCTGTCACTGATTTCGTCATAGAATTTTAATTAAATTTGTACCTCCTACTTTGTTGCTAAATTTTTAGGAAATATTAGGCGCTAAAATTTCGCGCTAATATTTAATGATGAAATAAAATAATTCATCATTCATCCATCGCTATGTCATAACTGTAAAAATTATGTGTTATTTTTACAACAAAATGATTGTTTCGTTGCAAATCGGTCATTTTTAGTGATGAAATATTATCTGTCGCTAAACGCTATTTTTTTTAGTAGTATTACGTGTTCAGAAGAAATAAAGCTACTTAATAGGATTTCTAATTATATCCATAAATGAGAAGAATACCTTTAGTGGTGATCCTTTGGGCTGTTTTTGAGCCTGAAATTTGAAGTACACTTGATATAGATTCCACTGCCTTAACATCCAATCAGAGATTTTGAGTGTCTTGTGATGGAAATGAATTAATGTCTCAATCTCCTCAAGCATAAAAATCACATGAATTATTAGATTTCATCATTTTAAAAATCACAAATAGCTAATAAATTTACAAATCTAGATTTATAAGAGGATACCTATATCTCTAGACCTTTTGGCGCTTCGATTTCCTAGTTGAAGTTGAAATCCACCATAGAAGATATGATGTTGCAACTTTGAGACATCTTGGCGGAGAAGTTTCAAAGTTTGTCCAAGACTTTTGACTTTCCTTTTCTTGTTTCTAGATTGTTTAATAGTTTTATTTTTTATTATTTATTTATTTTTTATAATTTTGATTGGGTCCACCTGGTTGGATCTGGTTGTTTCTTTTTGTTCATTTTGGGCTTTTGATAAATGAGATCCAATCTTAGTCTTTAAAATATTTATTAAAAATAAATATGGATATATTTTTTTACCAATAATGTGTAATATATATGCATGATTATTAATCATGAATATCATATATTCTTTTATTAAATAAATTTATTATGACTTGAATAGATAAAATCATATAATTTTAATTTGTATTAGTTAGTAATTTATAATTTAAATATAAAATATTAGAAAATATATATATTTTGTACAGCTATTCTTTTTAATGTTAGAAAGTTACAACAGTAAATATAACTCTTTCCAATTCTTTTTATTCTTTTAAGAAAAACTAATTTTTTAGCACGTAGTTGCACGTGGTTACCAATTCAGGAAATATAAGTTCTATTAAAATAGGATTGATATTATTTAAGTTAATATTTGAAGAATTAGCTTCACGCAAAATAATGTACTTAGTAGATTCTTCTTCAAATGTTCAATGTGGAATCGTCGTCTCTTATTCACTAAAATTGATGAAGTTGGGCAATGAAAAGTGCCTTAGATAAATACAATAATTTTAATTTTTATTTAAGTTTGATGAGGTTCAACCATGTATTTAATCGTATCTCACTAATATTACCTTATAGATCATATTTTTGTATATTTTTCTTGTCATCTAACCTATTGGAGAAAAACTTTTGTCATCAATATTGATATTACTCTTAAAAGTGCTTCATAAAGCTAGTCATGCCTATGTTGGGGTAGATATAGTCCAACATTAATTGGGTTTGTTGATCTTGTCCTTTATTTATTATTTCTGTTTTTTAAAGTATGCTAACAAATTATGTTCAAAACAAAAGAATATTTGTATTGATAATATGAAGATAATACAAATAGATACAAACACAATTTACAGGTGGTACAAGGAATAACATTCAGGGTACGTATATTGGCTAATTTGTCATGACCCGGACCTAGGATCTAGGAGTGACATGACAAATAGGAACCCGAGAGTCCCCAAACAAGCCTCGCAGTATCTATACACTCACCATAGGTTCGGAAGCGCATTCAAATAGTAAACACATAATTTTAAGGGACAGAAGAATAGAACCCACGCTATGGGGACATAACTAGGAATGAGAGTAACATGAATTCACGAATCACATAGCACATAAATACTAAGGGGCGGGTAAGTATGACTCACTCTATTGGGGTAATTCAGGACTTAGGATCTTTCACATCACACGTAAAACCATATCATAAGACTCACATCCATTTCACATGTCAATAGCCAATAGCTAATCAAATCATTACATATCTCCAATCATGACACATAGCATATAATCCTAGAAGCAGTTCACAAGCACCAATGCCTGTAAATATAGGATAGGTCGGGGACCAAGATATACGCTTGGCTCACCCTCAAAATATATAAAATGTATAAAAGTACTATAGGTAGGAGGATGGTGGTTTGTCCTTGGAAGATAGGACTCACCATAATAAGAACAACTTTAGATCCAAACTATGCGTCGCAAGGTGGATGATCGTAACCATCAGTCCCAAAATGGTGAGATCATGTAGGAAAAAGTATGCGTTAGTACATTTGAATGTACTAAGTATACGGGATGCAATGCATATGACTTACCAAACCTGCATTTCAATGTTAGATGATAAGGGCACATATAAAGAAGGAATCATATAACAAAGGAATAATACATATCAATATGCCATGAGATACATGGTGCATCAATGTGAAAATACTTTATACATATTGAGGATGGGACAGTAATAGACATAAGAAAAAGTTAGCTATGACTTGGAATTCTGTCATCTACACCACAATGGATAAAGAGGTAATATACTTGCGAAAGATAGACCATAAATCATTATTATTCTTCTTTTCCCTCTTGAGGGCATAAAATACCTATGTTAGGCACATAGTTCAAGGAAAGGAGTATGGACCTTTGAGGATAGAGCACCCTGCCTCCAATCCATCGGTATTAGGTCATCATCCCACTAGAATATATATGCATGCTTGTAAAAGAGGCATAAGACTTTCAAATTGTTACATGCATTCTGAGGTTTAATGGTCAATTCGCATTCTTCATAATCATGCATAATAGGCAAAAGGCCAAAACATTCTTTATGTAAAACTTTTCATCTATAGGATTATCTCCTTTAGAACACCTTCTTGAGAAATGAGTATGGATCCTTGGGGATAGTCCACCCTGCTTCAAACCTCAATCGATGCTCCATTAAACATAGTGGTGTAAATACTCATAATTGCTCAATGAGCCATAATATTAGACATATATGTGATTACATCTTTTTCGTAGCAATAATCTTTTAATCATATAAATAATCATAATTGGGCTTAACCCACTTTATAATATCCATAAAAAGTCCAATGTTCATGAACACATATGCCATTAATGATGTGAGAATAGCATGGGTAATTGAGATTCATTCTAAAATCAACAACATAATATGAAATTCAAGTGAAAATATAAATAAATCCATATCTAAAATTATAATATAAATCGCGGGTAGTCCGTGTGACTGCCTGTGAGAAAAGTTTTAGAAATTTTCAAAAAAATAATCTAAGTGAGGTTACACTAGAGGCCTCATGGATCGTGTGAAGCCACACAGGCCATTAGGTACCTGAAACTACACTTATAAAAATTTCAGCAAATTTATTCGAGATAAAGGTGCTTCCAATGAAGGTCGTATGGACTGTGTGAAGATTCATGGGTCGTACAAACATCCGTATGAAGGTACCAAGTTACAAGACGTGATTCCACACTTAGATTTATGAAAAGAGGCATAAATTCTTCATCAAAACTCTAAATGTGGTGAAAGTTGATGCGTTGGAAAGCTCATTTAAAGAACTTCAATTTATTAGGTCGTAGGACACCAAGTCCATTTTGTGCTATGAGATATAACAATTTAAAGTTGACCCTTATAGCGGTTCTTTTGAGAAGCTTATCCAATGGAATTCTTTTGAACTTGGCTTGATGTAGGGGACTCATGATGACCCTTAAACATATAAATAAGCTAGTTTTGAAGGTGCACAAGAGAACTTAGCTTGAGTATGAAGGTTCCATTCCAATCTCACAACTTGTGGGGTATTACACCGAGTTATTGCATTACCTCCTCCTTGGCAACATTCGTCCTCGAATGTGCAAAAACATGTCTTGAAGGGCTTGGCTTAGAACATGAAACTTTTAAATTTCAAGATAGAATGTATAGCTTATTACCTGAAAATCATAAAGTTATTATAAGTCATATCAAAATATCATAAGAATCATTTTTGTGCACATGTATATATGTCATGTCATGAAACTAAAGATTGGAAGAAGTAGAATCACTTGGAGAGAGGAGGAACCTAATACCTTAGGCTTGAGTAGATTGGAAAAGATACGAGTATCATTTCAGCATGTCTAGTTCCGCCTCCCATGTAGCACTCTCCACATTCTGATTCCTCCAAAGCACCATAACCGAAGCCACATCTTTGTTACGAAGACGCTTTACTTGCCTATCAAAAATCTTGACTGGAACTTCCTCATAAGATAAGTTCTCATCAACCTCAACAGCTTCCAAAGGAACAATAGTATTAGGATCACCAATCAATTTTGTCAACATAGATATATGACAAACTGGGTAAATGAAACTCAATTTCGGAGGCAACTCTGACCTATAAGCCACATTCCTAATATGCTCGACAATCTCATAATGGCCTATATACTGGGAACTTAACTCGCTTTTTTTTACCAAATGCATTACTCCTTTCATAGGTTAAACCTTCAAAAACACCTAATCTCCAACGTGGAACTCAAGATCCCTCTTTCTAACATTCGAATAGGACTTTAAGCTCTTCTAGATGTTTTCAACCTCACTCTAATCAACTTCACCTTCCCCATATCCTCTAAAACTTAATATAGGCTAATCAATGCCATCTCTCCCAACTCAAAACTACCATATCTATGACCTACACCATCTCTCATACAAAACTTTAAATGGTACCATACCAATAATACCATGAAAGCTATTATTATAAGCAAACTCTATGAGTGGAAGATGGTCATTTCAATTACCCTTGAATTCCAAAACATAAGCTCTCAACATATCATCCAATGTTTTTATTGTCCTCTAGGCTTGCCCATTGGTTTGAGGATGAAAGGCAGTGCTTAACTTAACCTTAGTACCAAGCCCTTTTTGGAATGACCTCCAAAAATGAGAAATAAATTGGGTACCATAATTCGATATGATAGATCTAGGCATACCATACAACCTTAGTAACTCATGGATTTACAACTTTGCAAAATCTTTGGCATCAAAAGTAGTGTAACCTAAATAGAGTCAAATTGTCTTCGGGTCCGAGGCAAACCAACCACAAAGTCAAAATTCATATCTTCAGACTTTCAAGTGGGAATATCTATATCTTGAGCCAACCTACCAGGCCGTTTGTGGTCTACCTTCACTTGTTAACAATTTGGGAATATGGATACAAACTTAGCTATGTCCTTCTTCGTACCATGCCACCAATATACCTCCCTCAAGTCCTGATACATCTTAGTACACTAAGGGTGAATAGAATAATAAGAGTTATGAGCTTGACTCATGATTAGCTCCCTAATATCATCCACATCTGGAACACATGGACAATCTTGATATTGAGGTACACCATTTCCCTTAGGAGAAAACCTCTATATTATTTAAGACAACCAATTCCTTCAACTCAACCAATGATGGATCCAGATTTTGCTTAGCATTTACACAAGAACTATTGAAGATTCAACTCTATTTTGAAAATGAATACCACCATCATTAGAGTTGGCTAACCTAACACCTAATCTAGCCAAACAGTGAACATCCCTTGCCAACTCTTTCTTGTCTTCCTCAACATGAGTCATACATCTCATAGATAGCCTACTAAGAGCATCGACTACAATATTAGTCTTGTCAGGGTGGTATTGAACACTTATATTGTAGTTCTTTAGGAGTTTCAATCATCTCCTTTGCCTAAAGTTAAGATCCCATAGAGTGGACAGATATTGCCAATTCTTGTGAACGGTGAAAACATCAACATTGCACCCCCATGCAAATAATGCCTCTAAATTTTTAAGGCAAATACCACCGCAGCTAATTCAAAGGCATGAGTCAGGTAATTCTACTCATGCACTTTCAATTGCTTTGATGAACAAGCTATCATCTTACCATGTTGCATGAGGATGCACCCAACCCAATCCGAGAAGCATCACAATACACCACAAACCCATCCAAGACATTTGGTAAAGTCAAAACACTAGCCGATGTAAGTTAATCCTTCAATGTTTGAAAACTCTTTTCACATTCATTCAATCATGCAAACTTAACCTTCTTTTGGTGAGTCAACTTAGTCAATGGATATGCAATGGATGAGAATCCTTCAACGAACCTTCTATAATAACTAGCAAACCCAAGAAAACTACGAATGTTCGAAGTGATTTATGGTTTAGGCAAATTCTTTACAATCTCGATTTTCTTTAGATCTACCTTTATACCATCACCAGACACCATGAGACCAAGATAAGCTACTTCACCTAACAAAACTCATATTTGCTAAACTTGGCATACAACTTCTTCTCCCTCAAGTTTTGTAGAACCAACATTGAATAATTTATATGCCTTTGCTCACCTCGAGAATAAATGAGGCTATTATCAATGAAGACTACCATAAAGCTATCAACGAATGGCTTGAACACCAATTCATGAGATCTATAAACACAGCCAAAGACATAATTAAGCCAAATAACATCACCATAAACTCAAAGTGTCCATACCGAGTTTGAAAAGCCTTCTTGGGAATATCATACTCTTTAACCTTCAACTGATGGTACTCGTAATGGAGGTCAATCTTTGAGAAATGGGTAGACCTTTGAAATTGGTCTAACAAGTAATCGATCCTAGGCAACGGGAACATATTTTTAATGGTCACCTTATTCAATTGCCTATAATCAATACCCATCCAAAGTGATCCATCTTTCTTCCTTACAAATAACACTTTAGCACCCTATGGAGATATTATGATTGAAGCCTAGGGCCTAGATGTGACATGGCGTTGGAACCCGAAGGGACCCCAAATAATCCTCTTAGCACAACATTTACACATCCTCGGTCACAGAAGTAATTAAACAACAACAAAAGACTACAAATATAGATAAAGAGACTAAGGGGAAGCCTTTAATAGGATAAATCATAGAAGAGTCAAAGCTCAAGCATAATTACATTGCTTGTCCAACAACACCTCTAGCTAGATAGATCGGGGACCAAGAAACATTTTGGCTAACCCTTATAGTATCAAGAGTTCAATGTAAAGAAATAACAAAGCAAGAGTAGCATACCTAATGTCCCTGAACTTGAGGAGTCACCAAAGCTTATCTTCAAGATGCCAAACTAGTCACCTGGAGGATGATTGTGAGGAGCTCTAGTTCCTAGATGATAACATCATGTAAGGATGGAGTATGCATTAGTACATTTGAATGTAATAAGTATGTAGGATGCAATGCAATAAAGGATATACAACATAGTCAAAATAAATAATCATAGGCAATGGAGAGTACAATAACTATATGGCATGCACGATCAGTGCTTGAAGTAAAACATGCTTATATAGAACATATTATATGTATAGAAATAGACCATCATCATAGAATAATCAAACTAGTACTTGGAATCCAAGGCATAGCGCCCCCCCCCCCCTTGGAAGGTGATTGAGGTATATACCCCTCAATTGGTAGATTGGCATGTCACCCCCCATCATAGTAGTCAAGGTATATACCCCTCAACATGGTAGATGGGCATGTCACCCCCATCATAGTTGTCAAGATATATACACCTAAACATGGTAGATAGGCATAGCAACCCCAATAAAAGTTGTCAAGGTATATACCGTTCAACATGATAGATGGGCATAGCAACCCCATCATAGTTGTTGAGGCATATCACCACCTCAACAATGTGTGGTCAACTTGTAACACTATATATACTTTTCATGAATTCAATACATAAATACAATTATTTCATCATCATAGAGTCACTTACTCATAGGCCATGTAATAGATCATCAATAACTCAAGAATCCTTAACCGGACATTTTATCAAACACTTGGTGGGTGTGCAATGCTAGTTCAAAGTCACGTAATTCAAGAGTGAATTCATGTGAGAAAACATATTGTAAATCAACCCACCAACAGTTAGTAATACCCTCATGTAAGATACCTTAATGTCTATCATCAAATCTCATATTAGATCATAATTTCCTAGCCCAAAACATGCATAGTCACAGTAGACAAACCATCTCAGAGTATAAGATTGAAATAGGTAAACATGTATTCCCAATAAACATTTCACAAAATCCCAACATAGTTTGTAATCATAATTCATAATAAATGACACCTATAAGTAACACAACTTGGAAACATGCAATTTTTCATAAAAAGGAAGGTTGGGCACCATGGGTGAGAGGACTCCATGGTTGAAATCTACATGCCTCAACTTTGGGGATTTCCTTGGTGTAGATTTGAATAAGAGCTTGAAGCTTGAATAAAGTTCTTAAGATCATGAATTAGGCTTGGGACACTTGAATTTAGATGGAATATTTGCTAAAGTGTTCGAGATGGTTTTGAGAGTGTTTTGAGTGATATAGAGCTGAAAATGACTAAAGTATAGGTGTTTTTATGTGTAAAAGGGAATTAGGGCCAAGTCCATAATGTGTTAGGCCGAAACTGAAAACCAATGAAGTCATAACATTACTTCGCGATGGGTCCGCGTCATTGAGCCAATGTGAACTACTTCTGGAAATTGAAAAGTTAGTAAAAATGACATTTTGCTACGGGTCCTCTAACATCGGGGCTATACCTATTTTCACTCAATTTAGCCCCATGATCAAGAATATGAAATCATATTTTTGATATCATGCACAAGTTTTGAGATATATGAAAATTGCAATTATAGGCATTTTCTAGGCATATTTTCAGGCACTTTTTGGGGTGTTTTAGGATATATTCTTGGCCTAATGAAATCATTCTCCAACAAATCTTTCAACTGGTCCTTCAACTCTTTCAACTCAGTTGGTGCCATCTGATATGGAGTAACTGAGATAGGTTGATTATCTGGGAGAAGATCTATATCTAATGTCAAATTCTCTTTTGGGAGGAATACCAGGAAAGTCTTCAAAAAACACATTTAGAAACTCATTCACCACCAGAATTGACTCAAGTATAGGGGACTCAGTCTCCATATCCTTGATCCTTACAATATGATAAATACACCCCTTGGACATCATCTTTCGAGACTTGAGGTAGGAAATAAGCCGACCTTTAATAGCAAAGTCACTACCCTTTAATTCAACAACGGGCTCACCGGGAGGTTAGAACTTGACCTTTTGGGTTCTATAATCTATAGAGGCATATGATGCATGCAATTAATCCATCCCAAGAATCACATTAAAATCAAACATGTTATGTTCCACAAGATTGTACGGGAAGACTTTATGCAACACAGAAATAGGACAACCACGATAAACCCTATGAGCAATAACAGACTCACCGACAGGAGTACAAACTGAAAAGGGGTCTCTCTAGATTTCAGGACTCAAAACAAACTTAACAGCCTACAGGGGAGTAATGGACTTGACTCAAGATTACCTTCCTAAGATCATCCAAATCTAGTACATATATTCGATCTTGATTTCGAGGTACACTATCTCCCCATTGGAAGAAAACCTTTATATTCTTTTCCGCAACCAATTTCTTTAACTCAACCAATGATGGATCTAGATCTTGCTTAGCTTTTACACCAACAACTATAGAAAATTCAGCCCCATTTTGAACATGAATACCACCATCATTAGAGTTTGCCAACCTAACACCTAATCTAGCAAAACGGTGAGCATCTCTTGACAACTCCTTCTTCTCTTCCTCAACATGAGTTATACTTCCCATAGATAGCCCACTAAGAGCATCGAGTACAATATTAGCCTTGTCGAGGTGATATTGAACACTCATATCGTAGTCCTTTAGGAGTTTCAACCATTTTCTTTGCCTCAATGTTAAGATCTCTTTGAATGAACATATTTGCAAAATCTTGTGAAGGATAAAAACATCAACATGCACCCCATACAATTAGTACCTCCAAATTTTCAAGGCAAATACCACCGCCGCTAACTCAAAGTCATGAGTTAGGTTATTGTGCTCATACACTTTCAATTGCCTTGTTGCATAATCTACCACCTTACCATATTTCATGAGTACATAAACCAACCTAATCCGTAAAGCATCATAATACACTACAAACGTATCCAAGCCATTTAGCAAAGTTAAAATAAGAGCCAATGTAAGCCAATCGGTCAAAGTTTGAAAACTCTTTTCATAGTTTGACCATAGAAACTTAACCTTATTATGGGTCAACTTAGTCAATCGAGATGCAATGGATGGGAACCGTTCAATGAACCTTCTATAATAACCAGCCAATTCAAGAAAATTATGAATGCTCGAAGGGGTCAACAGTCTAGGCCAATTCTTTACTATCTTATTATTTCTTTGATCAACATTTATACCATCATTGGATACCACGTGACAAAGAAAAGCTACATCACCCAACAAAAACTCACATTTGCTAAACTTGGCATACAACCTCTTCTCCCTCAAGGTTTGCAGAACCAACCTCGAATAATCTATATGCTCCCACTCACTTCGAGAATAAGTGAGGATATCATAAATGAAGACAACCATAAAGCTATTAAGGAATGGCTTGAACAACTAATTCATGAGATCTATAAATACAACTGGAGAATTAGTTATGCCAAATGACATCACCATAAACTCAAAATATCCATACTTAGTCCGAAAAGCCATATTGGGAATATCACACTCTCTAACCTTCAACTAATGGTACTCGGAATGGGGGTCAATATTTAAGAGGTGGGTAGCCCCTTGAAGTTGGTCAAACACGTTATTTATCCTAGGCAATGGGAACTTATTTTTAATGGTCACCTTATTCAATTCCCAATAATCAATAACAGCCAACGATATCCATCTTTCTTCCTTACAAATAACATTGGAGCACCCGATAAAGATATACTTGGCCTAATAAAACCCTTCTCAAACAAATGTTTTTGCTGGTCCTTCAACTCTTTCAACTTATCTGATGTTATATGATATGGAGTAATAGAGATAGGTTGAGTATCCAGCAGAAGATATATGACAAAGTCTCCTTCCCTTTCGAGAGTAATGTCACGACCCAAGCCTAAGGCCTAGACGTGACATGACGAATGGGGAACCCAAAGGTACCCTAATCAAGCCTCTTAACATATCATTACACATCCTTGCTCATTAAACTAATAAAAAACTATAAGAGATAGTAAAAGGGAACACGGGGCTAAGGGACATCTTTCATATCATAAAACATCAAAAGAGTCAAAGAAAGTCAAAGTGCATAGCGTCATTACATACTTGTCCAACAACACCTCTAAACATAGAACTTAGTAGGGGCCAAGATAACCAACTAGGCTCACCCTCATAGTCAAAACATATAGTAAAGGAAAGAGAGTCTTTATACATAACATAAGATTAAAGATATTATCGTAAAAATTGAGGACTCACCAACTTGCTTTGTAGAGATAACACTAATCACGGGGAGGATGAACATAATCGTGAAGAGCTCCGGCTCCTACATGGTAACATCATGTATGTATAGAGTATGCATTAGTACATTTGAATATACTAAGTACATAGGATGCAATGCAACATGAGATAGGCAACATAATCAAATGCATAATTAGGCAACAAATGAGAATATAGCAATATGGCATGCATGAGTGATGCTTGAAGTAAAACATGCTTATGTAAAATATATTACATGTGTAGTAATAGACCAACATTATGATGGTGGTCACACTCCGCCATCCACGGTTATGAAGGTATCAACCCCTCAATTGGTTGATGGTGGTGTCACCCGCCGTCCATGGTGATTGAGGTATCAACCCCTCAATTTGTTGATGATTATCTCACCCCCCCCATCTATGGTGATTGAGGTCTAGCACCCCCTCTACTAGATATGGTCAAATTGAAATACTATAAAAACTTCTAATGAAATCAATTTATATATACCTTCCTTTTATCATCATAAAGTCATACAAGTCAAAAGTCATGCAATGGATAATTAGTGGCTCAAGATTACTAAATCGGACATTTTATCAAACACTTGGTGGGTGTATAATGCTAGTGTAAAACTATGCATTCAAAGAGTGAAATCATGCAAGATATCTTGAAGTAAATCAGCCCACCAACACTTGGTAATTCCACCTTACAAAATACATTGAAACCCCTCATCGAAACACATCACAGATCTTAGATTCTGGCTCAAAACAAGTATAAACAATCACACTTTTACAAAATCCGAACATACTTCATTGTCAAATTCATAATAGAAGACCCATTATTAAAATTAACTTAGACACATGTAACTCAGGGAAAAAAGAAAGCTTGAGCATCATAGGTCAAAGTACCCAATGATTGAATCCCACATACCTTAACTTTGGAGAATTCCTTTATGAAGATTGCAATGGAGACAGGAAGCTTGAGTGAATTTCTTAAGATACAGAAAGAGTTTTAGCACTTGAATTTTGAGTGAGTATTTGTCTAAGTGTTTGAGAGAGTATTGGGGAATGTCTTGTATGATATGGTATTGAAATATGGTTAAGTATAGGTATTTTAACACATAGTAAGACTTAGGACCAAGACCTAAAGGCCTTGGACTGAACAACAAAACTCGCCCAAAAATAACAATAGTCTGCGCCTTGGTTGTATCACGCCAAGGGCGTGGATGGATTTTTTTTTGAAAATTTTGGAAATTAAAATTTTTATACGGTTGCTATAATATCAGGGTTATACCCATTTACTACTCAATTTTGCACCCTAATTATGAATATGAAGTCAAATTTTTGATATTATGCACGAATTTTGAGATGTATGGAAATTACAATTTCAGGAACTTCTAAGGCACATTTTCGGGGACCCTTTTTGGGTCGTTTCAATATCTCTCTATTGGAAACATTCATCACCGAATGTAAAAGAATCATACATAAGAAGAGTAATCATGAAGCAATCATCCCTAGCAAGAACGTAATAATGCACTTAAATACCATTTTCTAAAATCTCTACATAAGTGTCAAAACCATCATGAACTTGTCAACATAAACATAAATGCATGCAAATGACATAAGGGATGATACATGTGACATGAAATCACATAAAGGACTTAGAATTAGTACTTTAGGCCTGACAAGAATAAATTAGATAGGGATATCACTTTTGCATGTCCGCTTTGGCCTCTTATGTAGCACTTCGACTTGTTAATTCCTCCAATGACCTTAACGGAAGCCACATCCTTATTCTTCAATCTCTTTACTTGTCTATCCAAGATCTTTACTGGAACCACTTCATAAGTCAAGTTGTCTCAAAAAACACCCACAACATCCAATAGGATAATAGCATTTGGGTCACCCACACATTTCCTCAACATGGATACATGAAAGACTAGATGAACCAAGTCCATTTCACTAGGAAACTCCAACTCATAGGCAACCTTGCCTATACTCCTCAAAATCCTATAAGGACTTACATATGTTGGACTTAATTTACCCTTCTTACAAAAATGAACCATACCCTTCATGGGTGAAACCTTGAACTAGATCAAATCACAAACTTTAAATTCGAGCCCCCTTCTACTCACATTAGCATAGGACTTTTGACGACTTTGGGCTATTCAATCTTTACCTAATCAACCTCACCTTCTCCATAGCCTTCATGCCTAGATTCAGACCCAACAATGCCATCTGTCCCACTTCAAACTACCCAACCAGTGATCTATAATGCCTATCATAGAGGGCCTTAAAAGGAGCCATACAAATGCTTGAATGATAGCTATTATTATAAGAAAACTCAATCACTGGAAGATGAGCATCCCACCCTTAAACTCCAAAATTGAAGCTCTAAGCATATCCTAAAGAGTTTGGATAGTTTTTTTGACTTGGCCATCTGTTTGAGGGTGAAAGGTCGTACTAAGCTTTAACTTGGTACCAACACCTCTTTGGAAAGACCTCCAAAAGTGAGAAGTGAATTGAGAACCACAATCTAATATAATAGATAAGGGTACCCCATGCGATCTAGTCAACTTATGAATGGACAATTTAGCATAGTCTTTGGTCCTATAAGTAGTCTTAACCGGTAGAAAATGAGCCAAATTTGTAATCCCATCAACCACAACCAAAATGGAGTCAAAAAGTTTTCTAGTCTTAGGCAACCCAACTACAAAATCCATTTTAATTTCCTCCCACTTCCAAGTAGGAATCTGTATATCTTGGGTTAGGCCACTCGGGCTTTGGTGTTTAGCTTTGACTTATTGGCAACTATGACAACTGGATACAAACTTGAAAATGTCTTTCTTCATACCTCCCCACCAGAATACATCTCTCAAATCTCTATACATGTTGGCAAAAACGAGGTGAATAGAATAGTAAGAATTATGAGCCTCATCAATAATCTTCTTTCTCAAATCATCAACACAAGGAAAACACAACCTACCTTGGTATCTAAGTGCACCATCTCCCCCTTGGGAGTAAACCTCCAACTTCCCATCTCTTACCAAAGCCTTCAATTCTAACACGAAGGGGTCAAGATCTTGATTTGCTTTTACTTAAGTAACTAAGAAGATTTTGAACCATCAACAACCACAATACCACCATCATCAACCTAATCCAACCTAACTCCCAATCTAGCCAACCGATGGGCCTCTCTAGCAACTTCTTTGCCAGTACCATGAAAATGAGCTAGGATACCCATAAACACCCTACTCAAAGCATCCACCACTATTTAGCCTTATCGAGATGATAATGCACACTCGTATCATAATCTTTAAGATGTTCTAACCACTTTATATGCCTCAATTTGAGATCTTTTTGAGTGAACATATATTGGAGACACTTAGGATTAGTAAACACATCAACATGCACTCCAAAAAAATAATGACACCAAATTTTAAAATCAAATACCTTAGCGACCAATTCAAGATCATGAGTATGATAATTCTTTTCATGTATCTTAAGTTGCCTGGAGTCATAAGCCATCACCTTACCATTTTACCTCAAAACATAATCCAAGCTAATCCCCGAGGCATCATAATACATAACAAACTCTTCCAACCCTTCCAGTACAAACAAGATAGGAGCGGTCATAAGCTTATCCTTCAAGGTTTGGAAACTCTTTTCATACTCATCGGTCCACACAAGCATAGCCTTCTTTTGAGTCAACTTAGTCATAGGAGAAGCAATAGAAGAGAACCTATTCATAAATTTCCGATAGTAACCCGCTAAGCCCAAGAAGCTTCTAATGTCCGATGGGATCAATGGCTTAGGCAAATTTCTAATCATATCCATCCTTTTAGGATCCACCTTAATACAATCACCCGACACCACATAATCTAGAAAGGTAACCTCTTTCAATGAAAATTCACACTTCTCATATTTGGCGTACCATTTGTCTTCTCTATATTTTTGCAACACCACCCTCAAATGACTTACATGCTCTTCGTCACAATGAGAATAGATCAAAACATCATCAGTGAAGACCACCTTGAAAAAATCAAGGTAGGGTTTAAAGACATTATTCATAAGATCTATCAAGATAGCAGGTTCATTGATCAACCTAAATGACATAACCACAAATTCATAATGCCTATACCTAGTCCCAAAGGCTATCTCAGAATATCACACTCTCTCACATTCATTTGATGATACTTGGATCAAAAATCAATCTTAGAGAAGTGATTAGACCTTTGAAGTTGGTCAAACAATCATCAATCCTTGGTAGAAGATTATTCTTTGTGGTGACCCTATTAAGTTACCGGTAGTCAATGCAAATTTTAATTGACCCATCCTTCTTCTTCACAAACAACAACAGTGCACCTCAAGGTGATTGGCTAGTTTTAATAAAACCCTTCTCCAACAAGTCCCTTAATTGTTCCTTTAAATCCATCAACTCTGTCGGGGCTATACGATAAGGAGGAATAAAAATGGGTTGAGGCCAAGGTCTATTTTCCTTTCAGGAGGAACACGAAGAAGGTAATTTGAAAAGATATGAAGAAACTCACTAACTACTAGAACTGACTCTATAGGAAGGACTTTGGACTGAACATCCCTAACCTTCACAAGATGGTAGAGACACCCCTTACAGATCAAATTTTGGGCTTTAAGGCAAGAGATAAACCTACCCTTGACCACCACATCATGACTCTCCCACTCAAGAACGGGTTCATTTGGGAATCAAAACTTGACCCTACGGGTTCTACAATCAAAAGATGCATAATATGCATAGGACAAATCAATCCCAAGAGTGATACCAAAATACACCATATCCAACTCAACAAGATCACAAGGCAATATTTTATGCAAGATAAAAATGGGATAATTACTATAGACATTTTTAGAAACTATAGATGCACCAACGGGAGTAGATACCTCATAAGACTGACACAACAATTTAGGCTCAACATGAATCATTTTGGCAATAAGGGGGGTAACAAAGAAAGAGTGGCACCCAGGTCTATCAATGCATACACATCAAAATCAAAGACTTCTAACATACCTGTGGCAACATCAGGCACCTCATCAACCCCTTGTCCACCTTTAAGTGCATAGAATCGATTGTCCTTAGGACACCACCTTGTTGGCCTCCTCTCCTTAAAGGAACCGGATTATCACCCAAGCCTTGTATATGACTTCTTTACCTTTGTTTTTATTTCGACGACAATCAAAATTATTGTGACCCACTTCCCCATAACTATAGCATGCATTAGTGTCCATCAAACATTGGCCATCATGGCCTCTACCATATCTTGGGGATACAGGTCTCGATACCATACTACCACCTCTTTGGAGCCTTAGGTATTCATTAGCAAATCTTCCACAAGGAACATAAGAGGACCCTTGGCCTTAACGAAGCCGACCACCCATGGGACCTTGGAACATACCTTTAAAATGGCCCCCCTTGGCCTCACCACTTCTCTTCTTCCTCAACTTCTCCCCTTCCAATTGTTCAGCATAAGTCATCAAGTAGGAGAAATACATGTTTAATCAGCATATATAGAGGTCAGACACTCACCATTTACCAAATCAGATATAGCCATCACAAACTTATTCATCCTAGACCTCAGATCGGCAACCATGTGTGTAACATATTTAGAGAGTTGGTTAAACTTGAGGACATATTGCCTTACACTCATAGACCCTTGCTTCAAATTCATTAACTCTATCATTTTGGCCTCTCTAAGCTCAAGAGGAAAGAACCAGTTCAGAAAAGCCATGTTAAACTCCTCTCAAAGAACTACCCTTCACCTCCTTCCATGGAGTATACCATATTTGAGCGACCCTTTAAGTTGGTAAGCTGCCAACTCTGCCTTTTCCTAAGACCTAACTACCATAATGGCCAACACTTTATATACCTTATCAATAAATTCTTGAGGGTCCTCATCCATAATACACCCATAGAACTCCAGTGGGTTCGTCCTCATGAAGCACCTCACCTGAGATGCCAGAGTAGGAGCATGAAGGGCCTAGGCCCCTTGAGTGACTTGATTAGCCATAATTTGTGCTAGAAAAGTGAGAGCATCCTGGAGATCTCCTTGAGCTGGTTGTTCCTCGGGTGCACAGGCTCTTCTTCCTCTTGTGTTAGGCATGATCTAGCATAGCAAAGAATATTCGTCAGAGGGAAAACCTTACCTAACTTATATAGCCCGACATACATCATGAAAAAGGGAAATATTTCCTAACATGTCTCATAGCCTCTTACTCATAGTTGTGGTGTACACTACAACTATGAATAAGACTGTAATCAATACAGTGTGTTGGATGTCGAGGACCATTAACAACCTAGTGCTCTGATGCCAAGTTTATAGAACCCGAAGGGACCCCAATCAAGCCACTTAACTTATCATTACACAACTTTTGTTTTGGAAGTAATAAAATAACAATAAGAGATAGTAAAAAGGGAATACAGGGCTAAAGAAAATCTTTCATATCATAAAATTTCAAAAGAGTCATAGAGAGTCAAAGTGCATAGCGTCAATACATACTTGTCCAACAATACCTCTAGACATCAAACTTAGCGGGGGCCATAACAAGCAATTAGACTCACTCTCATAGTCAAAACATACAATAAATGGAAGAGAGTCTTTATATATAATATAAGATCAAAGACATTGTCCCTGAAATTGAGGACTCACAAACTTGCTTTGTAGAGATAGTACTAGGCTCAGGGAGGATGAGGATGATTGTGAGCAGCTCTGGTTCTTACATGGTAACATCATGTAGGCATAGAGTATGCATTAGTACATTTGAATGTACTTAGTATGCAGGATACAATGCAACAAGAGATAGACAACATAATCGAAATGCTTAATTAGGCAATAAATGAGCATATAACAATATGGATTACATGAGTGATGCTTGAAGTAAAAACATGCTTACATAAAAAATATTACACGTGTAGTAATAGACTAACATTATGATGCTAGTCATACCCCGCCATACATGGTGATTGAGGTATCAACCCCTCAATTGGTTGATGGTTGTTTCATCCCACCATTCATAGTGATTCAGGTATCAACCCCTCAATTAGTTTATGGTGGTCTCACCCCGCCACCCATGGTGATTGAGGTATCAACACCTCCATTAGTTGATAGTGGTCTTATTATGCCATCCATTATGATTGATGTTTTGCACCTCCTCAACTAGCTTTGGTCAACTTGCTACACTATAGATACTTCTCATGAAATCAATTCATATATACCTTCCTTTCATCATCATAAAGTCATACAAGTCATAGGTCATCATGCAATGGATCATTAATGGCTCAAACCCTAAACTAGACATTTTATCAAACACTTGGTGGGTGTGTAATGCTAGTCTAAAACCATGCAATCAAAGTGCAATCATGCAAGAAATCTTGAAATAAATTAACCCACCAACACTTCGTAATACCACCTTGCAAAATACATTGAAACCCCTCATCAAAACTCATCATAGATCTTCGATCCCTGGCTCAAAACATGCATAAACAGACACAGTTTTACAAAACCCCCAAAATAGTTCATAGTCAAATTCATAATAGAAGATCCATAAGTAAAATCAATGTACAAACATATAATTTAGGTAAAATGGAAGCTTGTGCACCATGGGTGAATGGAGACTTGAATCTTGAGTGAATTCCATAAGATCCAAAAAGAGTTTTGGAAATTGAATTTTGAGTAAAATATCTATCTAAGTGTTTCACAGAGTATTGGGGAATGCCTTGTATGATATGGTGTTGAAATATAGTTAAATATAGGTATTTTTGCACATGAAAAGATTTAGGCCCAAGATCGAATGTGTTAGACCAAACAACAAAATTTGCCAAAAAATAACACTAGTCCGCACTGTAGCATGTCATGCCAGGGGCACAGACTCATTCTGTTTTTCAAAAATTTTGGAAAATAAAATTTTGATATGGTTGTTCTAAAATTAGGGCTAGTCCCATTTCCCACACAATTTTGCCTCCTGGTCAAGATTATGAAGTTGGAATTTTGATATCACATACAAGTTTTAGGTATATAGAAATTACGATTTCAAGCACTTTCGAGGCACATTTTTGAGCATTTTTGGGGGGATGTTTCAAGAAATACCCTGCAAGTCTTCGGGAAATACATTCGGAAACTCATTCACCATCAGAACCAACTCAAGAATAGTCACTCAGTCTCTACGTGTTTGACCCTCAAAATATGATAAATACACCCCTTGGACATCATATTTTGAGCCTTGAGATAGAAAATAAACTGGCCTTTAATAGCGGAATCACTACGCTCCAATTCAAGAACGGGCTCACCGGGAGGTTGGAACTTGACCTTTTGGGTTCTATAATCTATAGAGGCATATGATGCATACAACCAATCCATATCATGAATTATATTAAAATCAAACATCTCAAGTTCCACAACATTACATGACAAGTGTTTATGTAACACAAAAACAAGACAACCATGATAAACCCTGTGAGCAACAACAGATTCATCCATGGGAGTATAACCTGAAAAGGAGTATGTCAAGATTTTAGGACTCCAACCAAAGTTCACAGCCAATAGGGGAGTCACAAAATATACATTTGCACCTGTATCAATCAAAGCATAAGTATCAAAATCAAAGACTTTAATGTACCACTCACAACATCAAGAGCCTCCTCAACCTCCTAATGTGGGAGGCACCACCTGGTGGAGCTCTTGGCTGGACTGTATTAGATTGAGCCACTTTTCCCTTCTTCAGTGCCTTTGGGCACTCATCAAGCTTGTGCCATACCTTACCACAACCAAAACAAGAACCCAAACCCTATAAGTAACTCTCTAAATGGATTTTCCCATATTTGTCATATTGTTAAGGCATTAGTCCATCACCAACTGATGCCCTAGGAGAAGGCACTCTAGCATTAGTGACCCAAGTATTAGAACTTTATCATTGTTGATAGAAACCAAAACCACCACCCCAAGGGCCGAAGAATCCACCATCAAAATGGGCCCTCTTAGGATTATGCACTCTCCTGTCTATGAGTTTCTCCCCTT
This sequence comes from Solanum sejunctum, assembly GCA_025642045.1. NCBI lineage: Eukaryota > Viridiplantae > Streptophyta > Magnoliopsida > Solanales > Solanaceae > Solanum > Solanum sejunctum. Next base: position 24,819 of record JAOTQJ010147018.1, read on the forward strand.
CGATCTGCTTATCATATACCATAAGTCTAGAGATATCCATACCTTGTACGAGCATGGTCGTATGACTTTATTTCATAGGCAAGTTAGAGATATGAGAAACAAACTTATGAATTCTTGCATGACAATCAGCTACAAGTGTCCGAGCATGCATTGAGAGCTTAGTGAACTTGAAGGAATAGTCCCTGACACTCATACCTCCTTGCTAGAGGTTGATAAACTCAGTCATCTTTGCTTCCCTAAGTTCAAATGGAAAGAAGTGATACTAAAAGGCAAGCTTGATTTCCTCGCAATTAATAGCATTAAAATAAACCCTCTCTATAAACTAGTGGGCATACCACACTTAAGCCATATCTTTCAACTGATAAGTAGCCAATTCTGATTTCTAATCAAAAGTGACACCTATAACATTCAACACCTTATTAAGCTCATTAATGAACTCCTGAGCATTCTTATCAGCCTTAAACCCATAAAACTTCGAAGTATTTATTCTGGTGAAATCAGTCACCCTAAAAGCTAGTGTTGGATCTTGTGATAGATTAGCCTGCCTAGTTTAAGAGTCGATACTTGAGAAAGCATAGCAAAGTCCATGTGGAATGCACCATTAGTAATGGACTCAACCATAGGTCCTTGATGTTCTTCACTCTCATTAATTGGGGCTGGTCTGGGAGCTCTTCCTCCAGGCATATATTATAATGGGGCTAGGACACCATCAAGTCAAGAAAACCAAATTTATGAACCATAGCACAACATAAAGTGTGAAGAAGTGAGACAATTCCTAAAACACCTTCGTAGCCTCCCAATTATAAGAATGGTGCACATCACACCCATGAATAGGACTATACTTTATGCGACATGATGTACTCCGAGAATCATTTAAAGACATAGTTCTCTGATACCAAGCTTTTCACAACCCAAATATTTGGTCTAGGAGTGACATAGTGAATGGAAACTCAAGAATCCCCAAACTAGCCTCATAGTATCCATACTCACATCATTGGTTCAAAAATGCATTCGAATAGTAAAGATATAATTCTAAAGGATGGGAGAATAAGACTCATGCTATGGGGATATTATCGGGAATGGGAGTAACATGAATTGACAAAGCACACAATACATAATACTAAGGGGTGGGTAAGTATGTCTCACTCTATGGGGGTAATTGAGGACTTAGGTTCTTTCACATCACACGTAAAACCATATCATAAGACTCACATCTATTTCACATATCAATAACTAATAGGTGATCAAATCATAACATAATCTCCAATCATAACACATGGCATATAATCATAGAAGGATTTTATGTCATGACCAAAGCCTAGGGCCTAGACGTGACATGGAAAATAGGAAACCCGAGGGAACCCCAAACAAGCCTCTTCACTTACCATTGTACATCATTGGTCGCGGAAGCATGTAACAGTCATAAAGAGTAAGAATAGAGTCAAAGGGGCTAAGGGCAAAGCTTACCTAGCATCATGATCAAGAGACAAAGAGTCAAATCTAATTTCATATATACATAACATATCCAACAAACACCTCTAATACATAGATAAGAGCGGAGGCTAAGACAAAGCAACCGGGCTCAACCTCATAGTCAAAATAGAACATAAAGAAGAATATCTTAATATATAACAAGAGAACATAGACTAAGGTCCCAAAAGTGGAGGACTCACCAACTAGCTTGAGTAGTACCGAACTTGCCATGTGGATGATGATGATTAACTTGGGCTTTGATTTCTACATGGTGATATCATCTAGGTAAGAGTATGCATTAGTACATTAAATGTACTAAGTATATAGAATGAAATGAAACAAGAGATAGGCAACATAATCAAAATGCATAGCAATAGGCATCATAACAATATGACATGTATGATCAATGCTAAGGTAAAACATGCTTAAGTAACTTATGCTCATATAAGATATCATATGTGTAGAAGAGACCAAGCTAGATCTCCAAAGTACAAACACCTTGGTAGGTTGGTGAAGGTGGTGAGGTAAAAACCCCTCACTAGGTTGGTGATGATGCCGCTCCATCAACTTGGTGGAGAAGTACAAACCCTTCACTAGGTTGATGAGTACAAACCCCCATCTAGGTTAGTAATGATGTCATCCCATCACTAGATGGAGAAATACAAACCCTTCACTAGGTTGATGAGTATGAACCACCATCTAGGTTATCCAGGTTTCTTATCCCCCAGGATTGGGCATGGTATAATACAACACTTTATATAGAATTTATCATATACATAAGCTCATTTCATCATCATATAGTCAGCCATATCATATCTCGTGCTTTGGACCTTCAGTTCTTCAAGAAACCTTAAGCAAAAATATTATCAAACACTTGGTGGGTGTGTAATGGGGGTTAAAAAATCATGCAATTTAGAGATAAAATCATGCAAATAAATCCATTGTAAAACCATCAACAAACACCTTATAGTACCCTCAACCAATAAACATTAAAACTCCTTTTAAATTTTACAATAGATCCAAAATTTATGGCTCAAAGCATAGCAAAAAAACAACTTTAGATAGCTTTAATATAGGTCATAGACATGTTCATACTAGTAAATCCATTTGTAAAATCAACTTTAAATCATGAAAATTGAGTAAACAGTTGAGTATGGTACTATAGGTAGAAGGTCCCAATGGCTAAAACTTACATACAATTAGCTTTGGAGAAGTGTTTGATGAGGATTGAAAATGGAGGCTTAAAGCTTGAAGGTAATCCTTAGTTTGGGATGAGGGATTTGAGACTTGAACTTAGGAGTGAAAATATGGCTAAGTGTTTGAGTGAGTATTGTAAAATATTTAGGATGATATGAGGGTAAAAAATGACTAAGTATTTGAAAAAACACATTTGGGAACACTTAGGCCTAAGACTTAAAAGCCTTGGACCGCACAGAAAATCACTGAACAAAAATTACATCTTTTCGTGTCACGGAGAAAACTTTTCTTCATCTGTGTAGCACCAGGGGCACAAATAGCTCACTGGAATTTGCCACTTGAATAATCATAATTTCCATTCTTTTGTTGTTAAATCGAGATTAGACCCTTTTTCACCTAATTTTGACCCCTTGAACAAGAATATGAAGCTACATTTTTGAGATAACACACAGATTTTCAGATATACTGAATTTATAATTTTGAGCATTCTGAGGCACATTTTCAAGCACATTTTGGGCTCACTTGGTCCAAGACATACCCTGAAGTCACCCTTAATATAAATAAAATAGATAAAACACCATAGGTCAAAGGATGGTGGTTTGTCCTTGGAAGGTAGGAGTCACCACAATAAGAACAACTTCAGATCCAATATAGAAGTCGCATGGTGGATGATCATAACCCTGTGTCACCACATGGTAAAATTATGTAGGCAAGATTATGCATTAGTACATTTGAATGTACTGGGTATGCGGGATGCAATGCATATGATTTACCAAAGCTAAATTTAAATATTAGATAACAAGGGCACATATATAGAAGGAATCATATAACAAAAGAATAATATATATCAATATGCCATGAGATACATGATGCATGAATGTGAAAATACTTCACATGTAAGACCATAACTTACATAAGACCAAGTGAGCTATAAATTTAAACTCTGTTGTCTATCTAAAGGTAGATCTATAATCATTATTCTTCTTCTTTTCCTTCTTGGGGGGCATAAACATACCTATTTTAGGCATATAGTTCAAGGAAAGGAGTATGGACACTTGGGGATAGCCCACCCTGTCTCCAATTCGTTGGTGCTAGGTCATCATCCCACTAGAATAAATATACATACATTCTTGTAAAAGAGGCATAAGACTTTCAAATCATTATATGCATTCTTAGGCTTAAAGGTCAAACCACATTCTTCATAATCAGGCATAATAGGCAAAAGGCCAAAAAATTCTAATTTTCATGCATAGGATTAGCTCCTTTAGAATACCTTCTTGAGAAATGAGTATGGACCCTTGGGGAGAGTCTACCCTGCCTCAAACCTTAATTGATGCTCCCTTAAACTTAGCAGTGTAAACACCCATAATTGCTCGATGAGCCATAAGTTTAGACATATATGTGATCACATCCTTATCATAAGCACAATTATCATAACCACAATCTTATCAAATCATATACATAATCACAATTTGGCTTAACCAACTCCATCATATTTATAAAAAATCCAATGTTCATGAATGCATATTCCATGTATGATGTGAGGATAGCATGGGAATTGAGATGCAATCTAAAATCAACAATATAATATCACGTTTGAGTGAAAATATAGTTAAATCTACATTTAATATTATAATATAAATCACCCATGCACAAACAAGCTTTTAAGGGTACATGCATCTTCATAACTTCATAATGTTAATGAAATTCATCAAGTAAAGCCTTAAGTAACTTAAAATCATCAAATAAATATAGTGCATACCTTAATTGAATTAAATAAATCAAAATAATGGAAACCCATATTCAAAGTAAACTTAATATCATGGAAAATTGCTTGAAAAGAATTGGGTCTCCTTGATTGGAAGGAATCAAGGATAAAAACCCACATACCTTTACTAAATGAAGAAGTTCCAAGAAAAATTTGAAAAAGAATTGAGTTTTCCTTAATCCACAAGTTGAAATCCACAAGAATTCTTACAGAGAAATTTGAGAGAGTTTTCAAATGTGAGGAGTGAATTTGAATATTAGGAAAAGGGTTTGTGTCATTACGAAGAGTTTAGATAGTATAGCAAATCCCAAAACACTATTAGGATAAATCATATTTATGAAAACACCATTAATAAAACGAGTTAAAAAATTGCACATCACTGCTTCAAGGGATGGTACACAGGTCGTGTGGCACTTTGATCGGTTCTTATAAGAAGCTTAGCCAGTGGAATTTCGTTGAACTTGGCTTGATGTAGGGGACACATGAGGACCCTAAAACATATAAATAGATAGTAATAAAGGCTTTTAAGAGAAATTAGCTTATGCTTGAAGGTTCTATTCCAATCTCACAACTTGCGGGGCATTACATCGGGTCATTACATTATCTCCCACTTTGGAACATTTGTCCTTGAATGTGCAACAAAAAGGCTTGACTTAGAACATGAAACTTTTAAATTGTAAGATACAATGTATAGTTTATTACTTGAAAATCATAAAGACATTAAAATTAATATCAAAACATCATAACAATCATTTTATGTACATATATGCATATCATGTCACGACACTCAAGAGTGGAAGAAGTGGAATCACTTGGACAAAGGAAGAACCGAATACCTTGGGCTTGAGTAGATTGAAAAATGTACGGGCATCGTTTCATCATGTCCAACTCTGCCTCCCGTGTTGCACTCTCTACACGTTTGATTCCTCTAAAGCACCTTAACCAAAGTCCCATCCTTGTTATGAGAATGCTTTACTTTCCTATCCAAAAAATCAACCAGAACTTCCTCATAAGATAAGTTCTCCTCAACCTCAACACCTTCCAAACACACAATAGTACAACGATCAGCAATCAATTTTCTCAACATGGATACATGACATACTGGGTGAATGGAACTAAAATCCAGAGCCAACTCTAATCTATAAGCCACCTTCCCAATCCGCACAACAATCTCATAAGGGTTGGACATAACTTGCCTTTTTTGCCAAACGCATCACTCCATTTATAGGTGAAACCTTCAAAACACCTAATCCCCAATGTGGAACTCAAGATCCCTCCTCCTAATATCCAAATAGGACTTTTGATGACTTTGGGCCATCTTCAACCTCTCCCTAATCAACTTCACCTTCTCTATAGGTCAAACACTAAATCTGGGCCAATAACTGCCATCTCCCCCAACTCAATCCAACCAACCGGTGACCTCCACCTTCTCCCACATAAGGATTCAAACGGTGCCATACCAATACTATCATGAAAGCTATTATTATAAGCAAACATAATGAGTGGAAGATGGTGATCCTAATTACCATTGATATTTGTATTGTCCTCTCAGCTTACCCATCGGTTTGAGATTGAAAGGCGGTGCTCATCTTAACCATAGTACCAAGCCATTTTTGGAATGACCTCCAAAAGTAAGAAGTAAATTAGGTACCACAATTGGATATGATAAATGTAGGCACACCATGACCTCACCAACTCTTGGATGTACAACCTTGCATAATTTTTGGCACCAAAAGTATTATTGATCGGTAAGAAATGAGTCGACATGGTCATCCGATCAACGATAATGCAAATGGATTCAAAATGTCTTAAGCAAACCAACCACAAAGCCTGTATTCATATTTTCCTACTTGCAAGTGCGAATCTCAATGTCTTGAGCCAATCCACCAGGCCTTAGGTGCTCTACATTCACTTGTTGAGAATTTGGGCATTCGGATACAAACTTGGCTATGTGATTTTTCATAGCATGCCACCAATACACCACCTTCAAATCCCATACATCTTATTAGACTCTAGGTGAATATAATAATGAGAGTTATGGGCATCACTCATGATTACCTTCCTAAGATCATCCACATCTGGAACAGATAGCTGCCCCCCTTAGGAGAAAACCTCTATATTATGTTAGACAAACAATTTCTTCAAATCAACCAATGATAGATCTAGATCTTGGTTAGTTTTTACATCAACAACCATCAAAGATTCAGCCATATTTTGAATAAGAATACTACCATCATTAGAGTCGTCCACTAGCTGAAAGGACCCTAAAAAGTGCTCGAAATATTCCTCAAAAGTGCCTATAATTGTAAACTCCATATATATCAAAATCCATCATTAGAGTCATCCACTAACTGAAATGACCCTGAAAAGTTCCCAAAAATGTGCCTCGGAAGTGCCCATAATCATAATTTCTATATATCTCAAAATTTGAGTATGGTATCAAAAAGCTGACTTTTTATTATTGTTTTGAGCAAAACATTAAGTGGGGAATGGGTATAACCTATACTTTAGAGAAAACATAGCAAAATTTAATTTTCCAAATTGAGCGATTCCAGTAAGGGTTCGCAACGCGTGCGCGACGAGGCTAGGGCGCACCCCTGTGTAAAAATTTCCCAGTTTTCTTATTACAATCCAAGGCCTTTGTGTCTTGGGACTAAGCTTCCCCATAAAAACACCTATACTTAGTCATTTTTGAACTTCATATCATTCAAGACATTCCCCAATACCCTCTCTAACACTTGGACAAATATTTCACCCAGATTTTAAGTGTCCCATTGTCATTCTGGATCTAAGGATTTCATTTAAGCTTCAAGTCTCCATTCAAATCTTCTTCAAGGAAATCTCCAATGTTAAGGTACGTGGGTTTAAACAATTGGGTCCTTTCACCCATGATGCCTAAACTCCCTTTTCACATAAATTGTATGTTTCTAAGTTGGTTTACTTATGGGTCTTCTTATTATGAATTGGACTACGAACTACATTGGAGTTTTATAAAAGTGAGACTGTTTAAGCATATTTTAATCTACAAATCTATGATCTGTTTTGATATTTGAGGAAGGGTTTCAATATATATTGCTTAAGGATGTTAGCCTGTGTTGGTTGGTTGATTTACTTCAAGTTTTCTTGCACAACTTCACTCTTGAATAGCATGATTTTTAACTAGCATTGATCACCCACCAATTGTTTGATAAAAGGTCTTTTTAAGGGTTTTCAAGTTATTGACGATCTATTGCAACATTTATGAGTCAATTGACTTTATGATGAATATGGGCTATCAAATGTATTATGAATTCATGAAATTGTCTATGTTTATGCAAGTATGATATTAAGCCCAATTTTCAAAGAGTTTACCTCTTGTGAGCATTTGATGTTGATGATAATGCAAGGGTAATAATTGATGATTGATGATGATATATTCTTATGTCTAAAGTTAGTCTCACTATTAGAGGTCATGTATATTTAATAGCTACTCATGTCATGATGCTATGTTTCTTACAAGTTATTAAATCTATGACTATTTTATGTATTCCAGGGGATTAGACTTAGCATCGATGGATTTAGGTAGTGCTCTCTTTCCTAAAACTATGTGCCACTATAGGATTATGTTTTACCCTTGCTATACTAGTGGATCCATTTAGTACACTTTCTCTTGAGTTTCTTCCCGAAATTGGGTCGTGTTCCCATAAGGTGAAGTTTTTAATGAAATCCTTTTCAAAATTAGGTCATGTTCCCGTAAGGAAGGTTACTTCATACAAAATTGTGTCATGTTCCTAGAAGTTTGAAGTATGGTTTACCATGGCAAGTAGAACGCCTCTTACCAGTGAGGGATAATCATCGGTATTTTAAGTTTTAGCTCGCTTGGTCTTATTCTATGTTGGTTGAGGTCTCTTCCCACACTTAAGTACTATATTCAATGCAATTTGAATGATTTACAAGAATGTTTTACTTCAAGCATTGATCGTGCATGCCATATTATTGTTATGCTTATCCATTGCTCATACTTTTGCATTTTTATTATGATGTCTATCTCTTATTGCTTTGCATCCTACATACTTAGTACCTATCTCTTTTTTCTTTGCATCCTACCTACTTAGTACATTCAAACATACTAAAGCATACTTTATGCCTACATGATGTTATCCTATAGGAACCGGAGCTCCATTTGACTATCCTTTTCCACTTGGCTAGTTTGACATATTGAAGATATGTTTTGGTGAGTCCTCAAGTTTGGGGACAGAATTTATGCTACTCTTGTTCTTTTGTTATCTCCTTGTGTTGCATATTTTCTATTATGAGGATGAGTTCGTAAAGTGTCTTAGCCCCCACTTAAGTCTAAGTTTAGAGGTGTTATTGGACAAGTTGTGTAATGATGCTATGAACTTTGACTCTCTTGACTCTTGTGTATTTTAAGCTATGAAAGACTGCCTTAGCCCTGTTGCCCTTATTTATGTACTCTTATTATTGTTCAATTGCTTTCATGACCATGGATGTATAATGAGATGCTAAGAGGTTTGTTTTAGGTCTTTTCATGTTCCCCATTCACTGTGTTACAGCTAGGCTCTAGCCTTGGGTCGTGACACTAATACCCAATCTTGCCAAAATTATGAACATACCTTGCCAATTCCTTCTTTCTTCCTCAACATGAGTCATACTTCCCATAGATAGCCTACTATGAAAATCGGCTACAACATTGGCCTTGTCAAGGTG
>JAOTQJ010147033.1:0-33947 GCA_025642045.1 Solanum sejunctum
TGTCTGAAAACTCCTTTCACATTTGCCGGTTCATACACATTTTGCTTTACTTTGTGTAAACTTTGTCAAAGGAGAAGCTCAAAGGAGAAGTAATTAAGGAGAAACTATTCATAATTTGCTAGTAGTATCCTGCCAAACCCAAGAAAATCCTAATATCTATCAGAGTCAAGGGTCTGGGCCAATTCCTTCTTACTTCCATCTTCTGTGGGTCTACTTTGATCCCTTCACCCGATACCACATTCCCTAAGAATGAAACTTTCTTTAACAAAAACTCACATTTGTTGGATTTGGCGAGTAGCATTTCTTCACTTAATATTTGCAACACTACCCTTAGTTGCATAACGTTGTCCTCTTCACTCCAGGAATAAATCAAAATATCATCAATGAATACCACCACAAACATGTCCAGGTAGAGTTTAAAAACTCTATTCATAAGATCCATAAATGTCTCCAAAGCATTAGTTAGGCTGAAAGACATCACTACAAACTCAAAATATCCATATCTTATTCGAAAAGTTATTTTTGGAATGTTCACCCTCCCTTACCCTCAAATGATGATACTCAGACTAGAGATCAATCTTTGAGAAATGACTAGCTCCTTGTACTTGATCAAATAGGTCATCTATCCTTCGCAAGGAATACATGTTCTTCATAGTGACCTTGGTGAATTATTAATAGTCATTGCACATTCTAAGTGACCCATCTTTTTTCCTCCCAAACAACACTAGCACACCCCAAGGTGACTTACTAGGCCTTATGAAACCCTTCTCTAACAAATCTTTTAATTGGTCCTTTAACTCCTTTAGCTCTACCCCGGGGTCATGTGGTAAGAGGGAGTGGAAATGGGTTGAGTGTTAGGGAGGAGTTCTATATTGAAGTCTATTTCTTTTTCAAGAAGAATGGCAGGTAATTCATTGAGAAAGAATTCAAGGAACTCATTGACCACTGGAACTGACTTAATAGAAGGGACATCAGACTCGCCATCCCTAACCGTACAAGATTGTAAATGCAACCCTTGGAAATCAACTTTTGAGCTTTAAGACAAGAGATAAACCTACCCTTGACCTTCCACTCAAGGATGGGTTCATTAGGGAATCAGAACATAACCTTATGACTTCTATAATCAACGATAGCATGGTATGCATGTAAATAATCCATCCCAAGAATAATGTCAAAACCTACCAGACAAGTTCGACAAAATCACAAGGTAATATTTTATGCAATATAGACACATAACAACCCCTATAGACTCTTTTAGCAAGAATGGACTCAAAAATAGGGGTAGAAACTTCAAAGGGTTCACAAAATAATTTGGGACACGTATGAAGCCTATTGGAAACAAATGGAGTAATGAAAGAAAGAGTGGCACCTGAATCCAATAAAGCATACATATCAAAATCATAAACCTTTATCATATCGATAACAACATTGGGAACCTCATCCATCCCTTTTTTCCCCTGAAGAGCATAAAACTAGTTATGGCATGGAGTACCTCCTTATTGACCACCTTGTGATCTTTGATCACCATGAGCACCATTCAATTGAGGTCATCTATCTCTACTCTTGTTTGGACAATCCGTAATCTTGTGGCCCAGCTTTCCACATTCAAAACAAGCACCCATGTTTCTAAAAAATGCACCACTATGATTCCTTCCATACTTTGGGCACCTTGGAAGAGTCATCACACTGTTTCCACCTTGGCCTTTTGATTTGGCCACTCTATCTTTACCAAACCTTTGGCCTTCGGCAATCGAGGACCCTTGGCCTTGAAATGTATGGCTTGTTGAAAATGACCACCTTTTGTGCCTTGAAAACCTCCATCAAGTCAAGCTCTCTTAAACTCCCCCATCCTTCTCTTCCTAAGATTCTCCCCCCTAAAGTTTTTTGGTGTAAGTCATAAGTAGAGATATTTCTGTATCTCTATGAGATTGGTGGTCGAATACTCTTCATTGATCAAATCAGACATTCCAGAAACAAACTTGTGCATCTTTTCCCTAGGATTGGCAACACAGTGAGGAGCATACATTGATAGATTATTAAATTTAAGGGAATACTTCCTATCACTCATAGAACCTTATTTGAGGTTCATGAACTCTATTATCTTTGCTTTCCTTACTTCAATCGAGGAGAAGCTGTCAAGAAAAGCTAGGTTGGATTCCTCCCAAGGAATGAGCTCATCATCTACCCTGTCCATCTTCCAAGGGTTGTACCATGTTTGAGCAAGGCCCTTGAGTTGGTAGGCTACTAATTTCACTTTCTCTTCCAAACTTACCCCAATGATAGCAAACACTTTATACACTTCAACGATGAACTCTTAGGATTCTTCTTCTACATTTGACACATAGAATTTTGGGGAATTCATCCTCATAGAATCCCTCACAGTTGAAGCTGAGCTAGGAGAAATGGGAGCTTGAACTCCTGGGTTGGCCATGGCCCTTACAAAAAGGGTGACCACATTTCGATACTCAGTGTGAGTGACTCCTTCTTCTTGGGGGAGCTTGTGGGGTTGGTTCACCCTCAGGGGTGGGAACTCTTTACACCATTCATCTTAGCGGCATATTCTAGAAGAGCAAAGACCACCAATTAGAAATAGGAAACTTTATTTCAAATCTAAAGAATGACATAAAGTATAAACAGGTGATTCATTTCCTAAATTCCTCATAACCTTAAATTCATCGTTGTGGCATGTTTCACAACCATCAATAAGACTCTACTCAACCCAGTCTATTTTTGAGGACTATTTACAAACCAGGCTCAGACACCAAGCTTTTTTATGACCTAAGCCTACAACTAAAGGACCCCAAACAAGCCTTCCTAAGCATTCATAGCATATACTTGGTTGCAGAAGCATAATAAACAATAAACAAGTAGCAAATAGTTCTAAGGGAACTGGGACTTTGGACTCACTCTATGGGGATGTTATAGGAAAGAGGATTAGCATGAATCACATAACAAATAAAGTCTAAAGGACAGGCAATTTTGACTCATGCGTGGGTGCAATAGGGGCTAGGGACTTCCATGACATCAATACAACAAGCATTCAACACAAAGAAAGGTATAACTTACTAAGGGAATCTTCTATAATTACAAAGCATAAGAGTCAGGCTTCTAACATACATAACATGACCAAGCCCAACAACACCTCTAATCATGAATAGAACAGGGGCCTAAAATTAGACAAGCTATAAATAAAGCATGAAAGTGAGTGGATACTGTCCTTGGAAGTGGAGGACTCACCAATAGCAAATATTCAATCAAATTGCTCAGCCACGTGGAGAAAAAGAATGAAAAGGTGCTCCAATCCCTACTTGGTTAGAAAATATAGGAAAAAGTATGTGTTAGTACTTGAAGTGTACTATGTTTGTGGGATGCAAATACATCACGGAGAATAATCCATAATTAAACAGTATGCATAGTTATATGAATATAGGCTCAATATGTCGTGAACAGCAAGTGCTTAACTGAACAAGCAAGAAGAATCATCAAATCACATGATATCATATACATAGTTATAAGGAACCATAACCTATATATAAGACCAAGAAAGCTACTACTTGGAATCACGATATTTACTGCACATCAGACAAGGAGTAGTCTACTTTGCCAAAGTAGAACAAATACTATCCTTAAGGCATGACCTATTTAGAAAGCACCACCACCTTATGGCATAGCCTTTTCAATGGGTGTCATATGATACTCTTACTTTATGTCAAAGCCTTTCTGGTAGGCTCAATAAATATCCTTACCTTAAGACATTGTCTTTTTTATAGGTACAAGCCCATATAGGGGTTCAATATCATACTTATGGTGGCACATAGTTAGGGAGAATGGGAGACTACCAAGGTCCTCTTGATGCTAGGTCACAATCCCACCGAATACTTGAAACATAGTAATAGTCATAGTATGCATAGTCTCAAAACATCATAATATTATTCTTGGAGTAGCTCATCAAACATAGCTAATAATATCAAAGTTAGGGTGTCACATAATTCTTGTCATTCATGCCATGTTCATGAGTTCATAGCATATTAGCCTCGACATGTTTGATATAGATATCTTGCCATAAGGCATTCATGAATTAAGAACTTGGATTGAATCTTTAGTCAAATCATGGGGAGTATATGTACATAAGCTTGAAATCGTGCAATTTATGAGAAAATGCCATAAGTGGAGTAAAATAAAATCCTTAAACATTACTCAAAACAACCCACCAACAATATGAGAGAACTTAGTTAAGAAATCATCAAATCCTCATTTAAACATAGATTCCACATGATATTTCATTCCATAATGATATATAACAGTAAACCATCATAAAGTACTCCATATTAACTTCATATGAAAGAGTTCAGGAAATCATCACGTATTACCATATGAGAAAACATAAAAGAGAAGGAATGGTTGGGCTTAGTGGAGAGAAGGTCTCCACTAATAAAAACTCAGATACCTTGTGTGATTGGCAATAGAAACCCGAAACCCTAGCTTGTACCTTTTTCTTGAGGAACTTAGGAGTGATTTTGGGAGGAGTTTAAGACTTACGAGTGTTTGAGAGTGAATTGGAATATCGGTATCTAGGGTTATATAAGGCTGGAGGGTCTTATTGAAGCTTAAAATGATGTGGTCTAGGCTTAAGAAATAAAGAAAGGTCAAAATTTCCTTCTTTAAATATCTATCGGACGAGACCACGAGACCCTAATTATGGGTCATGGTCCAGTCTATAGGTCGTTAGAAAGGGGGTTTTGTCTGATAACATTTTCAATCCTTAGAAACTATCTCTGTTCATCAAGCAATGAAAGGGTTTACGCTTGTAGGTTAAGGTATAGGTAGTCTATTACCTCGTACATTGAACCTCTGAAAATCCCAAATTTCACCAAGTCTGGCCACCATTCCATGAGTTAGAGTCACAGCTCGTGGAGGAATTTAAGGATCATATAAGTCTTCATTCATTAGTGGACTTTTAAACTTGAGCTACTGGAAATTTACACTTAGAAGCCATGGGCCACTATATGTCTCGTACATCAACAAACGATCCATAAGACCCCTCGTGGCTACCACTGAAACTCAGAAAATTTTTAGAATTCATTTTCTTTGCACTTTTTATACTTTTCACAAGTGGGGCTTTAAAACTAGCCTAGCTTACAAGGGCTCGTATGGTGGTACATAGCTAATAAGACAAGGGATTGCTACTAGGATTCCCTTACCAAATCACACCTCAATGCCCCATTCAGTGATATGTCATTCCTATGAAATACATTTGAAAACATATGCATAGTATCATCATTCATAAGGTTTAAAAGCATAATATTATCATCATCATATATAAGGAGTAACTCATCTAAACATAGAGATCCAGCATGTGAGATTGGTCCTTATCTCATAGCATCTATCATCTTGGTGAAAATTGTCCTTTTACCATCATCATCATTCATAAGAGGGATTCAAACATTATAACTTTTATAAACTTTAGTAATTAAACCCTCATCTTTGAAAATCATTCATCATTAGGGGACTCGATATGATAATTGGGTGGATTTCATGCATGTAATGTTAAATTATGTAACTGAAGAGGATTATGCATCAATTTACTAAAAATCATCAATTTAAATCATTTTTAGGTAACCCACCCAAATCATATATGATTCTTTAAACTTTAGACAATGAATCATGGAATTCATCTCTTAAAATCATCATTTTCATAATAGCTCAAGGTATCATAACTTTCATAGCTTTGAATTTCATAAAATAACTTCATAATTGGAAACCCTTGAAATCAACTCATGCAATACATGAAGAATATCAACAAAGTTCATGTTTAATAGAAGTAATAGAAATTACCCATAGGGAATTAATCATTGCAACTTGAAGAATTTATAAAATAGCTTTTGGGACTTATGGGTGGAATAACCCATAAATGAAGAAATCCACATAAATTTCGAACCTTGAAGCCTGAAGAAGAAGACATGGAAACATTGAGAATCCCATTGTGAAGCTTTGTATTTAATGGAGGAACTTTGATGTCCAAGAATTGTGATGGAGGGTTTTTAGAGAGGAGTTTTTGGAAGGATTTGAGAGTGTTTAGAGGGAGATTTAGGTCTACAAATAAAATGACCCTAAAAAGTTTCTAAAAATTTGCCTCGAAAATGCCTATAATTGTAATTTTCATATATCACAAAATTCGTGCGTGATATCAAAAATCTGACTTCATATTCGTGATCAGGGGAAAAATTGAGTGGGAAATAGGTATAACCCTGATTTTGGAGCAAACAACTTGCAATTTCATTTTCCCTAAATTTCAATTTCCATAATCGATCCGCGATGGTGCCGCAATGCGTAGTCATCACAGACCTATGTAAACTTGTCCTCTGTGATAGTGCCACATCATAGACCGGACGCAGACCTATGTATTTTCTTTCCAGTGATTTTATCTCTATCCAAGTCTTTTGGGTCTTAGGCCTAAGTCCTCTTATGCGTGAAAATACCTATATTTACTCATATTTCCCCATCATATCATACAAGACATTCTCCAATACTCTTTCAAATACTTAGATAAATATTTCACCCCAAATTTTAAGTCCTAAAACTCACCTGGATCTTAAGGATTTCACTCAAGCTTCATGTCTTCATTACCAATCTTCATCAAGAATTCTTCAAAGTCAAGGTGTGTGGGTTTCAACTATTAGGTCCTTTCACCCATGCTGCCTAAGCTTCCTTTTTACCTAAATTTCATATTAATAAGTTGATTTTACTAATAGGCCTTCTATCATTAATTGAACTATGAACTATGTTGGGGTTTTGTAAAAGTGTAATCATTTTAGCATGTTTTGAGCTATGAATCTTAGATCTATCTTGAGATTTGATGAAGGTTTTGATGTATATTGTATGATGGTGTTACCATGCATTGGTGGGATGATATACTTTAAGATTTCTTGCATGATTTCACTGTTTAATTGCATGGTTTTAGCATTGCACACCCACCAAGTATTTCATAAAATGCCCAATTAATGTATCTTGAGTTGTTGAAGGCCTAAGGCTTGGTATATGAGTTAAGTGACTTTACAATGATGAAAAGGGTGATAAGAATGTGTTGGTGTCATGAGAAGTATGTGTGTGTTAGTGTCATGAGAAGTATGTATGTGCTAGTATCATGAGAAGTATGTATGTGTCGGTCTCATGAGAAGTATGTATGCATTGATGTCATATGAAGCATCTATTGTGTTATGAGTTGACCATAGCCAATTGAGGGGTAATGCCTCAATCACCTAGATGGGGTTGGTATGCCACCAACCACTTGAGTTGTTGTAGCCCAATCATCTCGGATGAGGGCAATATGCCATCAACCAATTGAGGGGTTGGTACCTCAATTATCTTAGATGGGTGCGGTATGTCATCAACCAATTGAGGGGTTAGTACCTCAACCATCTCGGATAGGGGTGGTATGCCATCAACCAATTGAGGCGTTGGTACCTCATTCACTTCAATTGGTCTACCATAGATTCCAAGTACTAAGTTGCTTGATCTATGATGATAGTCTATTTCTACATATGTAATATGTTCTATATATAAGCATGTTTACTTCAAGCATCATTCATGTATGTCATATTGTTATATGATCATCTATTGCTTAAATATGCATTTTGACTGTGCTTCTTATCTATTGTTGCATTGCATCCTACATACATAGTACATTCAAATGTACTAATGCATACTTTATGCCTACATAATGTTACCATATAGGAATGAGGGCCCCACTTAATCATCCTCCTCCTCCACATGGCTAGTGCGATTTCTCTAAAGTGAAAGTGGTGAATCCCCAAGTTCGGGGACAATGTCTTGATGTCATGCTATGTATAAAGACTCTCTTTACTTTTATCATAGGCTTGACTATGAAGGTGAGCCCGATTGCTTGTCTTGGCCCCTGCTAAGTTCTATGTTTAGAGGTGTTATTGGACATGATATGTATTAATGTTATGAGCCTTGACTCTCTTGACTCTATGATGTTTTATGCTATGAAAGGTGTCCCTTAGCCCCAATTATCTATCTTTTAATATTATTTTATTGTTTCTATGATCAAGGATGTGTAATGATATGATAAGAGGCTTGCTTGAGGTCCCTTTAGGTTCTCTATGCGCCGTGCCACGTCTAGGCCCTAGTCTTGGGTCATGACAAACTTGGTATCATAGCTCTAGGTTATTAATGATCCTTGGTATCCAACACACCATGTCGATTAGAGTATTATTCATGGTTATGTTGTGCACTATAACTACGAGTAAGAGGTTATGAGATGTTTTAGGAAATGTTTTCCTTCTTCTTACTCTATTTAGTTCTATAGAAGTTAAGGTAAGGTTTCCCCCCCCCCCCCTAATGATTGTTCTTTTCTATGCTAGATCCTGCCTAATAGAAAAGGAAGAAGAGTCTGCACACCCGAGAGACAACTGGCTCATGGTGTGCTCTAGGATACTCTCACTTTACTAGCTTAAGTTATGGCTAATCAAGCAAACAAAGGGGCCCAAGCCCCCGCATGTTCTTACTCCAACATCTCAAATGAGCAACTTTATGAGAATGAATCCACTGGAGTTCAATGGGTTTAAGGTGGATGAGGACCCTCAAGAATTTATTGATGAGGTATACGAGGTGTTGTCCATAATGGGTGTGAGGTTGGAAGAAAAGGCAGAGTTGGAGGTTACCAACTAAAAGAGGGTGGCTCAAATTTGGTACACTCAATGGAAGGAGGAGAAGGGGAACAACAATGTGATTTCATGGAAGGAGTTTAAGGTATCTTTCCTCAATCAGTTCTTCCCTTTTGAGCTTAGGGAAGCCAAATTGGTGGAGTTCATGAATTTGAAGCAAGGGTCTATGAGTATGAGGGAGTATGCCCTTAAGTTCAATGAACTCTCAAATATGATCCACACTTGGTTGTCGACTTAAGGTCTAGAATGAATAACTTTGTGATGGGTGTGTTTGATTTGGTAATTAAAGAATGTTGTACCACTATGTTGATTAATGACATGGATTTGTCCTGCTTAATGATTTATCCCAAACAATTAGATGGGAGACATTGAGGAAGAGAAGGGGTCATGAGGCCAAAAGGCTTCGTTTTGATGGTAAGTTCCAAAAATACAAGGGTGGCCAGTTTCACCAAGGCCAAGGGTCTTTTCAAGCACTTAGTAGGAGATTAGCCAATGGCAACCTAAGGCCCCAAGAGGGTGGTGGTGTGATACCTAGGCTTGTGTACGCAAAGTATGGTAAGGGTCATGGTAGCCTATGCATGAGGGCTACTAATACTTGCTATGGTTCTATGGAAGTAGGCCATAAGGTAGTTAATTGTCCAAGAAATTGCAACAAGGGTAATGATATTCATCCTCAAGGCTGGGGTGCTAATACGGTTCCTTTGGGTAGAGGAGGCCAACAAGGTGGTGCCCCAAGGCACAGTTAGTTTTATGCTTTACATGGGAGGCAAAGATTACTGAGATGCCCAATGTTATCACTGATATGCTAAAAGAATTTGATTTTGAGGTGTATAAATTGATAGACCCAAGTGCCACTTTTTCTTTTGTTACTCCTCTTATTGCCAAAAAGTTTCATATTGAGCTCGAATTGTTGTATGAGTCTTATGAGGTGTCTACTCCTATGGGTGTATCTATTGTTGCTAGAAAGATCTATAGAAATTATCCAATTTGCATCTTGCATAAAATATTTCCTTGTGATCTTGTTGAGTTGGACATGGTTGATTTTGATGTCATTCTTGGGATGGATAGGTTGCATGCATATTATGGCTCTATTGATTGTAGAACCCATAGGGTTAATTTCCATTCCCAAATAAACTCGTCCTTTAGTGGGATAGTCATGATGTGGTGGTCAAGGGTAGGGTCATCTCTTGCATTAAAGCCCAAAAGTTAATCTCTAAGTAATGTCTCTATCATCTTGTGAGGGTTAGGGATATGGAGTCCAAAATCCTTCCCATAGAGTCGGTTCTAGTGGTAAATTGGTTTCTTGATGTCTTTTCAAATGACCTTCCTAGTGTTTCGGCCTAAAGGAAAATAGATTCTGGTATAGATCTTCTTTCTGATACTCAACCCATTTCTATTCCCTCTTACCGTATGGCCCCAGCGGAGTTAAAGGAGTTGAAGGACCAATTGAGGGACTTGTAGGAGAAAGGTTTTATTAGGCCTAGCCAATCACCTTGGAGTGCACCGATGTTGTTTGTAAGGAAGAAGGATGAGTCTCTTAGAATGTGTATTGACTACCGGCAACTTAATAGGGCCACAATCAAGAATAAGTATCATCTACAAAGAATTAATGATTTGTTTGACCAACTTCAAGGGGATAACCACTTATCTAAGATTGATCTTTGGTCCAGCTATCATCAAGTGAAGGTGAAAGAGTGTGAAATTCCCAAGATGGCCTTCTAAACTAGGTATGGGCATTATGAATTTGTGACTATGTCTTTTGGGTTGACTAATGCACTTGCAATCTTCATGGATCTTATGAATAGGGTCTTTAAACCCTACCTTGATTTATTTGTGTTGGTATTCATTGATGATATTTTGATTTATTCTCATAGTGAGTAGGAGCATGTGGCACATTTGAGGTTAGTGCTAGAAATGTTGAGTGAAGAGAAATTGTATGCTAAATATGAGAAGTGTGAATTTTGGTTGAAGGAGGTTACTTTTATAGGTCATATGGTATCGGGGGATGGTATGAAGGTGGATCCTAAAAAGATGCATGTGATTAGAAATTGGCCTAGACCCTTAACCGTATAGGACATTAGAAACTTCTTGGGCTTAGCAAGTTACTGTTGAAGGTTTGTGAATGGGTTCTCTTCTATTGCTTCTTCCATGACTATGTTGACACTAAAGAAGAGTAAATTTGTTTGGAGCAATGAGTGCGAAAGGAGTTTCCAAACCTTGAAGGATAAGCTTGTGTCCACTCCTATATTGTCTCTATTGGAAGGTTTGAAAGAATTTGTTGTGTATTGTGATGCCTTCTGGATTGATTTGGGTTGTGTTTTGATGCAAAATGGTAAGGTGATAGCCTATGCTTCTAGGCAACTCAAATTGCATGAAAAGAATTATCCTACTCATGATCTTGAATTGGCCGCCATGGTTTTTTGCTTTGAAAATTTGGTGTTATTATATGTATGGAGTGCATATTGATGTGTTTACCGATCATAAGAGCCTCCAATATGTGTTCACTCAAAAAGATCTTAACTTGAGTCAAATAAGGTGGTTAGAACTTCTTAAGGATTATGATATGAGTGTATCTTATCATTCTGATAAGGCTAATGTTTGTAGCGGATGCTTTGAGTAGGGTATTTATGGGTAGCCTAGCTCATGTTGATGGTGGAGGCAAAGAGGTGGCGAGGGAGGTTCATCGGTTGGCTAGATTGGGAGTTAGGTTAGAAAAGGTTGATAATGATGGCATTTGTGGTTGTTGATAGTTCAAAGTCTTCCTTGATTGATGAGATAAAAGCAAAACAAGATCTTGACTCCTCCTTGTTAGAATTGAAGGCCTTGGTGAAACAGGGCAAGGTGAAGGATTTCTCCTAAGGGGGAGATGGTTCCCTTAGGTACCAAGGTAGGTTATTTATGCTTTGTGTTGATGACTTGAGAGAGAATATTCTTGATGAGGCTCATAATTCTTGTTATTCTATTTTTTCTGGTTCCATAATGATGTCTAGGGATTTGAGGGATGTGTTTTGGTGGGGAGGTATGAAGAAAGACATTTCCAAATTTGTATTCAGTTGTTATAGTTGCCAACAAGTCAAAGTTGAACACCAAAGGTCGGGTAGCCTAACCCAAGGCATAGAGATTCCTACTTGGAAGTGGGAGGAGATTAACATGGATTTTGTGGTTGGGTTGCCTAAGACTAGAAAGGATTTTGATTCTATTTAGGTTGGGGTTGATAAAATGACATAGTCTGCTCATTTTCTATCAGTTAAGACTACTTATAGGGCCGAAGTCTATGCTAGATTGTACATTCATGATTTGGTGAGATTGCATGGGGTGTCTTTGTCTATCATATCGGATCGTGATGCTCAGTTCACTTAACACTTTTGGAGGTCCTTCCAAAGAGGTCTTGGAACCAAGGTAAAGCTTAGTACGACCTTCCACCCTCAAATGGATGGCCAAGGAGAACAAACTCTTAAGGATATATTTATGGCTTGTATTTTGTAGTTCAAGGGCAGTAGGGATGATCATCTTCTATTGACTGAATTTGCTTATAACAATAGCTATCATCTATCATTGGTATGGCTCCTTTTAAGGCCCTCTATGGTAGACATTATAGATCACCAATTAGGTGGACTAAAGTGAGAGCAATGGCTTTATTGGGTCTGAATCTAGTTATATATGCTATGGAGAAGGTAAGGTTGATTAGATAAAGCTTGAAAACATCCCAAAGTCACCAAAATTCCTATGTCGGTGTGAGAAGAAGGGAACTTGAACTTAAAGTTGGTGATTAGGTCTATTCGAAGGTGTCACCCATAAAAAGTGTGGTTCATTTTGGTAAGAAGGGTAAATTGAGTCCAAGATTTGTGGGTCCTTATAGGGTGATGAGTAGGATTGGTAAGGTGGCTTATGAGTTGAAGTTGCCTATTGAAATAGAATTGGTTCATCCGGTTTTCCATGTGTCTATATTGAGCAAGTATGTGGGTGATCCGAATGCTATTGTTCCACTAGACATTGTGGGTGTGGTTGAAGACAACTTGACATATGAAGAGGTTCTAGTAGAGATTTTGGATAGACAAGTGAAAAGGTTGAGGAACAAGGATGTTGCTTCGGTTAAGGTCCTTTGGAGGAATCAATAAGTCGAAATCCTACATAGGAGGTCAAAGCGGACATGCATTAATGATATCCTTGTCTCTTACATTCTACTCAAGCAAAAGGTACTAATTATAAGACCTCTATGTGATTTCAAGTATCATGATTCAGCCCTTATCTCTTTTGCATGGATTCATGTTTAAATTGACAAGTTCATGGTGATTTTGATACTTATGTTGAGATTTTTGAAACAATGTTTAAGTGTATTATTGCATTCTTGTTGGAGATTATTTTTTCACGATTACTCTTATATACGCTTCTTTGATATTTGCAGACAAATATTTCCAAGGGAGAGATATTGAAACGACCCTAAAAAGTACCCGAAAATGTGCCTCAAAAATACCTATAATTGTAATTTCCATATATCTCAAAATTCGTGTGTGATATCAAAAATCTGACTTTATATTCGTGATAGGGGGCAAAATTGAGTAGGAAATGGGTCTAACCCCAATTTTAGAGTAAACGACTCACAATTTTAATTTCCTTAAATTTTGATTTCCAAAATTGATCCGTGACGGTGCTGCAACATGCAGCCATAGCGGACGTGTGTAAACCTATCTCTGCAATAAGTCCACATTATAGATTAGACGTGCACCTATGTATTTTGTTTCCAGTGATTCGATCTCTATCCAAGAATTTTGGTTCTTGGGCCTAAGTCCTCCCATGCATGAAAATACTTATACTTAGCCATATTTCACCTTCATATCATACAAGACATTCCCTAATACTCTTTCAAACACTTAGAAAAATATCTCACCCTAAATTTCAAGTCCCAAAACTCACCCAGTCTTAAGGATTTCACTCAAGCTTCAAATCTCCATTTCCAATATTCATCAAGAATTCTCCAAAGTCAAGGTATGTGGGTTCCAAATATTGGGTCCTTTCACCCATGGTTACCAAGCTTCCTTTTTACCTAAATTTCATAATTGTATGTTGATTTTATTTATGGGCCTTCTATCATGAATTGAACTATGAACTATGTTGGGGTTTTGTAAGAGTGTGACTGTTTTAGCATGTTTTGAGCTATTAATCTTAGATTTATCTTGAGATTTGATGAAGGTTTTGATGTATATTGTATTATGGTGCTACCAATTATTAGTGGAATGATTTACTTCAAAATTTCTTGCATGATTTCACTATTTAGTTATATGGTCTTACACTAGCATTGCACACCCATCAAGTGTTTGATAAAATGTCCAGTTAATATATCTTAAGTTGCTGAAGACCTAAGTCTTGGCATATGAGTTAAGTGACTTTAGAATGATGAAAAGGGTGATAATAATATGTTGGTGTCATGAGAAGTATATATGTGTTGGTGTCATGAGAAGTTTGTATGTGTTGGTGTCATTAGAAGTACGTATGTGTCGGTGACATGAGAAGTATGTTTGTGTTGATGTCATGTGAAGTATTATTGTATTGTGAGTTGACCATAGCCAATTGAGGGGTAATGCCTCAATCACCAAGATGGGGGTGGTATGCCATCAAGCAATTGAGGGGTTGGTACCTCAATTGTCTTAGATGGGGCAGTATTCCATCAACCAATTAAAAGGTTTGTACCTCAATCATTTTGGATGGGGGCGGTATGCCACCAACCAATTGAGGGGTTAGTACCTCAATCGTCATGGATAGGGATGGTATGTCATTAACCAATTAAGGGGTTGGTACCTTGATCACTTCTAAGGGGTGGTCTAACTTAGATTCCAAGTACTAAGTTGCTTGGTCTATGATGATTGCTATTTCTACATATGTAATATGTTCTATATATAAGCATGTTTACTTTAAGCATCTTTCATGCAAGCCATATTGTTATATGATCATCTATTGCTTAAATATGCATTTTACCGATGTTGCTCATCTATTGTTGCATTGCATCATACATACGTAGTACATTCAAACATACTAATACATGCTCTATGCTGAGAAGATGTTACTATGTAGGAACCAGAGCCCCACTTAGTCATCCTCCTCCTCCATGTGGCCAATACGATTTCTCTTCAAACAAGTGGTGAGTCCTCAACTTTTGGGACAATGTCTTGATCTCTTTCTATGTATAAAGACTCTCATTTCCTTTTATTGTATGCTTGTCTTGGCCCTCACTAAGTTCTATGTCTAGAGGCGTTGTTGGACAGGATATGTATTGATGCTATGAGCCTTGACTCTCTTGACTCTGTGATATTTAATGCTATGAAAGATGTCCCTTAGCCCTAGTCATCCCTATTTACTATCTTTTATTGTTCTTTTATTGCATTTGTGACCAAGGATGTGTAATGATATGATAAGAGGCTTGCTTGGGGTCCCTTCGGGCTCCCCATGTGTCGTGTCACATGTAGGCCCTAGACTTGGATCTTGACAAAAAATAGAGGAATATTTTAGGATTTGCTGATACAAAGTATTGGGATAAGTCCCAATTAACCTTCCTGAATCAAAAAGAAACTCAAAAAACTTTTAACCATGGGGGAATAGTAGTGCAACACGCCTTTGTCACGAACCTATTTTGCACAATTTCATCAAGAAATTATTTTTTGATACAGGTTATCTAAAATCAAAGATGACCCTTTTCCTATACAATTTTGACTCTTGAAAAAGAATACAAAGTTATATTTGCAAAATAATGCATGAATTTTGAAATGTTCAAGAAATACATCATAGATTCTTCCTAAGTCAAATTTGGAGGTGCTACAATATCTCCCTCTTGGGAACATTCGTCCCAAATGTTATGAGACTGCACCTTAGAGGAATAACATGATACTTTTCATCCCTAATATAGATGAATCAATGCAACATAAACATCACTTTTATAAAAGCTCAAACTTATACATAAAAATGTCATTAAAACATGATACTATAGTATGAATGCATGCAACTTGACTCTAAGGGCTGAATTGCATGACTTGACACTTTAAACATGACCATATCATTACCTTAGGCTTGAGTAGAGTGGAAAATATAGGGATATCATTTCATCATGTCCACTTCCGCTTCCCAAGTTACACTTTCAACATGTTGATTCCTCCAAAGAACTTTAACATACGCTACTTCTTTGTTCTTCAATCTCTTAGTATTCCACTGAAACTATTTCATATGTCAAATTCTCTTCAAAATTAACATCTTCCAATAGAACTATGGAATTTGGATCTCCCATGAACTTCCTTAATATTGATACATGGAACGCCGAATGAATTATGTTAATCTCCAAAGACAACTCTAACTCATATGCCATCTCACAGGCCTTCTCACAATCTTATAAGGACATACATATCTAGGCTCAACTTCCCCTTCTTACCAAATCGTACCACAAACTTCGTAGTTGACACCTTCTAATAAACCTAATTATCAATATTAGACTCAATGTCCCTTCTCCTTACATAGGAGGAGGACTTTTGTCTACTTTAGGTGGTATTCAATTTCTCTCTTATGAGTCTTACATTTTCCTTGAAATCCATAACCAAATCCATCCAATCAAAGCAATTTCACAACTTTAAAACATCCCAGCGATGACGCACATCTTCTCCCTTATAGGGTCTCAAATGGCATCATCTCAATACTTGAATGATAACTATTATTGTAGACAACTCAATGAGAGGTAGATGATTATCCCAACATCCTTTAAATTCCAAACCACAAGCCCTCAACATGCCTTCCAATGTTTGAGTTGTCCTCTCGATTTGCCCATCAATTTAAGGATGGAATACGCTACTTAAATTCACTTTAGTACTAAGACCCCTTTGAAATGACTTCCAAAAATGGGAGGTAAATTGAGTCAGCATCATGATCTAAAGTAATTGGCAGTGGAATCCCATGAAACCTTACCAACTCCCGAATATATAACTTGGCATAATCCTCGCCATCGAAATTTGTGTTAATCGGCAAGAAATGAGATGATTTCATTATATGACCCACTGTTATCCATTCAGAATAAAAGTGTCTCTTTGTCTTAGGAAGACTCACTACAAAATTCATATTAATACATTCACACTTCCAAGTGGTAATCTCAATATTTTGAGATAAGCCACCCAGTCATTGGTGTTCCACTTAAGTTGTTGACAATTGGAGCATTCGGTCACAAATTTAGCAATGTCTTTCTTCCATTCCATTAATATACTTCCCTTAAGTGTCTCTACATCTTAGTGAAACTAGGGTGAAATAGAAAGAATTGTGAGCCTCTTACAATATAAAATTTCTCAAACCATCAACGTCTGGCACATACAATATCCCTTAATAGTGAAACAACCCATATCCACTTTATGAGAACACCTCTATCTTTCCTCCCTTAACTAATGCCTTCAATTCAACAAAGGAGGGATAAAGATCTTATTTAGACTTAACATCCTCAATCAATGATGATTTGGAATCGCTTACCCCCTTGACACTGCCATTATCGGCCTCACTCAACTTTACCCCCAATCAAGTCGATCTATGTACTTTCTTTGCCAATTCCTTATTCCCATTATCTCTAAGTTGTGATAGTCCCCATGGACCATCTACTAAGTGCATTGGCTAAACATTAGCCTAACTTGGGTGATATTTCACACTCATGTCATAATCTTTGAGAAGTTCAACCATCTTCTTTGTCTTAAATTGAGATCTCCTTGTGTAAACACATGTTGGAAACTCTTATGGTTGGTGAACACCTAAACATGAACCTTATATAAATAATAGCACCAAATCTTCAATGCAAACACCATGGCGGCTAGTTTAGGATCATGCGTTGGATAGTTCTTCTAATGCACCTTTAGTTGCCTTAAAGCATAGACAATCACCTTACCATTTTTCATTAGTACACAACCTAAATCAATTCTTGAGGTATCATAATACACAACAAACCCATTGGTACCCTCTGGCAATGTAAAAAATTAGAGCTGAAGTCAACCTATCCTTTAAAGTATGGAAGCTTTTCTCATACTCATTCTCCACACAAACTTCACTTTCATTTGGGCCACCAAAGTCAATGGGGACGAAATTGAGGAGATCCCTTGAAATTATTGTCTATAATACCCTACTAGCCCTAAGAAACCCCTAATATCCTTGGGAGTCAATGACCTTGACCAATTTCTCACTACTTCCATCTTCTTGGGGTCAAATTTTATCCCATCATTGGACATAATATGCCCCAAAATGCAATATTCTTCAACCAAAACTCACATTAGTTAAACTTGGCAAGCAACTTCTCATCCTTCAAGGTCTGCAAGACCACCTTTAAATGACCTTTTTGTTCTTCTTCATCTTCTGAATAAACCAAATTGACTGGTTGTGTTGCCAATAGGTGTAAGGAAGTTCACCCTAAAAGTCAAATTTCCCAAGGAGAACAAGTTCAAAAAGTAGTTCAACAAGGATCTCAAAAAGTAGATGGACAAACCAACAATTGATTTCATGCCCTGCATATTAGGCAAGAAGATAAGGAGGTTCTCAATGTTATCATGAGTATGTCATGGCTCTTTAATTATGATATATATGTTTTGCTTGATTTGAATGCCAACTTGTTATTTGTTACTCCCTTGATACTATATGTGATATATGCCCCAAAACCTTGTGAGATACTTTTTTGATATATACTCCTGCCGGTGAGTCAATTTTGGCCAAAAAAGTCTATCAAAACTATCCCGTGTTGGTCTTGAACAATGTTATTCTTTGTGATCTTGTTGAACTTGATATGGTTGATTTTGATGTTATTCTGGATATGAATTATTTGCATGCTTCTTGTGTATCTATCGATTAAAGATCCCATTGGGTCAAGTTCTAATTCCCTAATGAACTAATCCTTGAATGGAGGGGGTAGTAATTTGGTGTTTAAGGTTCAATTCATTTCTTATCTTAGATTTCACAATTTGTTTGCGAAGGGATGTATCTACCATTTTGTGCTAGTTAGGGATGTCATTTTTGAAGTTCCTTCTCTTCAATCGATTTTTATCATAAACATGTTACATCAATCTTCTTCTCGATATCTAACCAATTTCCGCTCCTCTTTACTGTATAAACCCATTAGAACTAAAAGAGTTGAAGGAACAATTGAAGGAATTATTGGAGAAGGGTTTCAGTAGGCCAAGCACGTGACCATAGGATGTCCCGTATTGTTTGTAAGGAAGAAGAATGGATCACTTTGGATATGTATACACTACTGATAACTAAACAAGGTAATCATAAAGAAAAAGTATCCAATTCTAAGGATAGATGATTTGTTTGACCAATTGTAAAGGATGACTTCTCCAAAATTGATCTATAGTTTGGCTATCATCAACTAAGGGTAAAGGAGTGTGATATCCTCAAGGCGGCATTTCAAACAAGGAATGGCAATTTTGAATTTTTAGTTATATCTTTGGGGTTAACCAATACTCTGGTGGTGTTTATAGACCTAATGAATAGGGTTTTCAAATCTTGTCCTGATAATTTTGTGGTGGTCTTCATAAATGACATTTTGATGTACTCCTACAGTAAGAAGAACATAGATGATTTGAGGGTTTGCTTCAAACATTGAGGGATAGATAATTGTTGCAAAATTTAGCGAATGTAACTTTTGGTTGAGAGAGGTTGCATTTCTTTGTCATGTGGTGCCTAGTGATGGAATTATGGTTTCCCAAAAAGATGAAGGCAGTAAGGCATTGGTCTTGATCGTTGTCTCCTTCAGATATTAGGAGCTTCTTGGGTTTGGCTAAATATTATAGAAGTTTTGTTGAAGGATTTTAATTTATTGCATCTCCTTTGACAAAGTTGACTCAAAATAAAGTGAAGTTTCAATAGTCAGAGAAATGTTAAAAGAGCTTCCAGACATTGAAAGACCGTGTTACTTTGGCTCCTATCTGACCTTATCAAAAAGTGCTAATGGATTTATCGTCTACTGTGATGCTTCATGTGTGAGTTAGTGTTGTGTTTTGATACAAAATAATATAGTCATATCATATTCTTTTGAGCCAATTAAAGGTGCGCGAACAAAACTATCCGACTCATCATCTTGAACTAGAGACAGTTGTTTTCTCTTTGAAAATTTGGCTTTATTATCTTTATGTGGTAAATGTTGATATATTTACTAACCATAAAAGCTTGCAATATGTGTTTAGCCAAAGTGATTTGAACTTGAGGCAAAGTAAGTGGCTTGAACTCCTAAAATATTATGACATGAGTGTGTTAAACGAGGTCAATATTGTGGTTGATGAACTTAGTAGATTGTCTATATGTAGTGTGGCTCATATTAAAGATGGAAATAAAGAGTTAGTAAAATATATGCACTGTTTGGCCCGAGTAGGTGTGAGACTAAGTGATTCTAATGAGGATGGAATTCATGTGCAAAATGGGTCCAAATCAGCATTAGTAAAGGATGTCAAAGTAGAGGAAGACTTGGATCTAACATTGGTTGAACTGACGATATTTATGGTGAAAAGAAGGTAGATATCCTCTCACAAGGGGGTGATGATGTGCTATAGTACCAAGGTTGGTTATGCATTCTAAATGTTTATTCCTAAGAGATAATTCAAATTTTGTCCATCTAGGTTCTAGCAAGATGTATAGAGACTTAAGAGAGGTGTGATGGTGGAATAAGATTAAGAAGAATATGGCAAAGTTTTCAACAAAATGTTCAAATTGCCAACAACTGAAGGTGGAGCATTAAATACCGAGTGGTTTGTCCCAAGACATTGAAATTCCTAATTAGAAGTGGAAAGATGTGAATATGGACTTCATGATAGACTTGTCTTGTAGCTGGAAGCAACATGAATCAATTTGAGTGATTTGATTTATATATCAAAGAGTTGGTGAGGTTGCATTGCATGCCATTGTCCATCTTATCGGATAGGAATATTAAATACACCTTACATTTTTGGAAATCATTCCAAAGATGACTTGGTACCACAATGATGTTAAACATTGCTTTCTATCCTCAACCTATAGGCAAGTTGAGAGGACAATTGACACTTTGATAGACATGTTGATGGCTTGTGTATATAATATCAAAGGTTATTAGGATGATCATCTATCACTTATTCAATTTTCCTACAACAATATTTACCAAGTATTAAAAAAGCCCCCATTTGGAGCATTGTATAGGAGGATATATAGATCTCTAGTCGGGTGGTCTAAAGTAGGTGACATGGTTTCACGACCCAAGCCTTGGCCTAGACTTGACATGACAAAAAGAGAACCCAAAGGAACCCCAAACAAGCCTCTTAGCATATCAATCACATATCCTTGGTCGCGGAAGCATAAGAACAACCCATAGAGATATAAATAAGGGAAACGGGACAAAGGGAAGTTTTAGATAATCATAAAATACTCAAGAGTCAAGCTCAAAGAATACATACATCAATTGTTCCAACAACACCTCTAAACATAGATTGGAGTGGAGACAAAGGACACTCTCCGAGCTTACCCTCATAGTATCAAGTGTCCAACAAAAGGAAATAATGAAAAGGCAAGGGTAACATAGTCCTCGGACTTGAGAACTCACCAAAGCAAATCTCCAAAGCACTGAACTAGCCATGTGGATGATGATTGAGAGGTGCTCTGATTCCTACATGGTAAAATAATGTAGGCATAGAGTATGCATTAGTACATTTGAATGTACTAAGTATGTAGGATGCAATGCAACAAGACATAGGCAACATAATCGAAATGCATAATCATAGGCAATGGATAAGTATAATATCAATGTGGCATACATGATCAATGCTTGAAAAAAACATGCCTGTAAATCATATAACTTGCAAATAAAGATGACATATGTAGAAAGAGACCATATCAACATAGCACAAGCAAACTATCACTTGAACTCCAAGATATGCCACCCCATTGGAAGGTGATTGAGGTACCTACCCCTCAATGTGGTAGTATGGGCACGCCACCCCCTGACAAGGTGATTGAGGTACATACCCCTCAACGTGATAATACGAGCATGCCAACCCCCGACAAGGTGATTAAGGTACACACCCCTCAACAAGGTATTAATAACATACCACCCCTCGACAAGGTGATTGAGGCTAGTCACCCCCTCAACATGGTGATTGGGCATGCCACCCCCCAACAAGGAATGGTAAACTCACAACACCATAGATACTTTTCATAAATCTAATGCATATATACAATCCATTAATCATCATACCGTCGCTAGACTTGTAAACCATGCAATAGATCATCAACACTCAAGAATCTTTGTCAAGACATTTTATCAAATACTTAGCGGGTGTGTAAGTCTAGTTTAAAATCATGCAATTTAAGAGTGAAATAATATGAGAAAACTAATTTAAATCAACCCACCAATGCATTGTAAAACCATCATGTAAGATATCTTGAAATCCATCATCAAATCTCACAATAGATCATAGTTTCATAGCCCAAAACATGCATAGTCTCAATACTCAAAACCAATTTATAGTATAAGCTTGGAATAGATAAACATGCATAAACCATCAACATTTCACAAAACTCCAACATAATTTAAGATCAAAATCCATAGTAAGAGATACCACCAGGTAATGTAACTTGAAAACATGCAATTTTTATAAAAAGGAAGATTGAGCACCATGGGTGAAAGGACCAAATGGTTGAAAGCCACATACCTCAAACTTAGGTTTTCTTGATGTAGTCTTAAAGGAGACTTGAAGATTTAATCAATTTCTTGAGATCCAAAATTAAACTTGAGACACTTGAATTTGGATGAGATATTTGGTTAAGTGTTGGAGAGAATTTTGGGAGAGTCTTGAGTGATATAGAGTTGAAAAAAATGACTAAGTATATGTATTTTCATGCATATGTGGGAAGGGGGCTATGAATCCAAGGCCTTTGGGACAAAACATAATTTTTCAAGAAAAATTAACACTGATCCACGTATTGCCACTTGAAATCAAATTCTTTTGAAAATTAATTTTTGCTATGGGTCCTCTAAAATCGAGGTTATACCTATCTCCCACTCAATGTTTCTCCCTAATCATGAATATGAAGGATCTTTTATATCACACACGGATTTTGATATATATAAAAATTACGGCTATGTGCATTTCCGAGACACATTATTTTGGGGTGTTTCAATATCTCTCCCTTGGGAACATTCATCCTCGAATATTAAAGAAACATACATAAGAGAAGTAATCATGAAGATTTCAGCCCAACATTAAATGCATTTAAACATCATTTTAAAAATCTCAACATGAATGTCAAAATCACCTTAAACTTGTCAAAATAAACATAAATGCATGCAAAATGACATAAGGGCTGAAACTTAAGACTTGAAATCATGTAGGGGACTTAAATTAGTACCTTAGGCTTGACTAGAGTGGAAGAGATGTGGATATCGTTTTCTCTTGTCCACCTCGGCTTCCCATGTGGCACTTTCAACAAAAGCTACATTCTTATTTCTCAATCTCTTCACTTGTCCATCTAAAATCTCCACCAGGACCTCCTCATAAGTCAAATTATCTTCTACCACACCCATATCATTCAATGGTACAATAGCACTTGGGTCACCGACACACTTTCTCAACATAGATGCATGGAAGACCGGATGAACTATATGTATATCAATGGGCAACTCCAACACATAGGTCACCTTACCAATCTTCCTCAACACTCTATAAGGAACCACAAATATTAGGCTCAATTTACCCTTCTTGGCAAATCGAGCTACACTCTTCATGGGTGAGAATTCCAAGTAAACCCAATCACTAACCTTAAACTCAAGATCTCTCCTCTTCACATTGGAATAGGACTTTTGTATGCTTTGGGTTGTCTTCACTCTCTCCCTTATCAACCTCACCTTCTACATGGCCTCGATGACTAAATTCGGACCTAGGAAAGCCATCTCCCCCACTTTAAACCATCCAATCAAGGACATACCTACCATACAGAACTTTAAAAAGAGACATACCAATGGTTGAGTGGTAGCTATTGTTGTAAGAAAAATCCATGAGTGGAAGATGTTCATCCCAACTACCCTTAAACTCTAAAACACAAGCTCTAAGCATATCCTCAAGGGTTTGGATAGTTCTCTCAGCTTGGCCATCTGTTTGAGGGTGAAAGGTCGTGCTATGCTCTACCTTGGTACCAAGACCTCTTTGGAAGGACCTCCAAAAGTGTGAAGTGAAATTGAGCACCACGATCTGAAATGATAGACAAAGGCACCTCATGCAATCTAACCAACTCATGTATAAACAATTTAGCATAAACTTCGGCACCATAAGTGGTTTTGATTGGTAGGAAAGGAGCCGACTTTGTCATTCTATCCACAACAACCTAAATAAAATCAAAATGCTTTCTAGTCTTAGGTAACCCAACCACAAAATCTATGTTGATTTCCTCCCACTTCCAAGTAGGAATCTCTATATCTTGGGCTAGGCCACCCGGTCTTTTATTTTTGGCTTTTACTTGTTGGAAATTCTGATATCCAGATATGAACTTGGCAATGTCCTTCTTCCTACCATCCCACAATACACTTCCCTCATATCTCTATACATCTTTGTAGAACCGGGGTGAATAGAATAGGATGAATTATTAGCCTCATCTAAAATCTTCTTTCTCTCAACACTAGGAAAACACAATCTACCTTGGTACCTAAGGGCACCATCTCCCCCTTGGGAGAAAACCTCCACTTTACCATCTCTCACCAAGGCCTATAACTCCAGCAAGGCGGGATCAAGATCTTGTTTTGCCTTTACCTCCTCAATAATAAAGACTTAGAACCATCAATAACCGCTATACCCCCATTATCAACTTCTTCCAACCTAGCCAACCGATGAACCTCTCTAGCCACCTCTTTGCCACTATCATCAATATGAGCTTGACTACCCATAGACACCCTACTTAAAGAATCGACCACAACATTAGCTTTGTCAGGGTGATGATGCACACTCATATCTTAATCTTTAAGGAGCTCTAACCACCTTCTTTATCTCAAGTTAAGATTTTTTGGGGTGAACAAATATTGGAGACTCTTATGATCTATGAGCACATCAACATGAACCCCATACAAAGTAGATACACCGAATTTTCAAAGCAAATACCATGGCCGCCAATTCAAGATCATGGGAGGGATAATTCTTCTCATTCACCTTAAGTTGTTTAGAGGGATACGCTATAACCCTACTATTTTGCATCAAAACATACCCTAAACCAATTCTTAAGGCATCACAATATACAACAAACCCTTCCAACCCTTTCAATAGAGACAAGACAGGAGCAGAGACAAGCTTATCTTTCAAAGTTTGGAAACTCTTCTCACATTCATCAGTCCACACAAATTTTGTCTTCTTTTGGGTCAACTTAGTCATAGGAGAAGCATAAAGAGAAACCATTTACAAACCTCTGGTAATAACCTGCCAAACCCAAGGAACTTCTAATGTTAGATATAGTTAAAGGTCTAGGCCAATTTCTAATTACCTCCATCTTTGTAGGATCCGCCTTAATGCCATCACCCGACACCACATGTCCCAAAAATGCAACCTCTTTCAACCAAAACTCACATTTTTTATATTTAGAATACAACTTCTCCTCCCATAAGATTTGCAATACCACCCTCAAGTGATTCATATGCTCCTCCTCACTATGGGAATAAATCAAGATATCATCAATAAAAACATCCACAAACACATCAAGGTAGGGTTTAAAGACCCTATTCATAAGATCCATGAATATAGTAGGTGCATTAGCCAACCCAAAGTACATAAACACAAACTCAAAGTGCCCATACCTAGTTTGTAAAGTCGTTTGGGGAATATCACATTCCCTCAGTATCACTTAATGATACTCGGATTGAAGATCAATCTTAGAAAATAGACTAGGCCTTTGAAATTGATCAAAAAGGTCATCAATCCTTTGTAGAAGGCACTTGTTTTTTATTTTGACTCTATTAAGTCGCTGGTAATCAATGCATATCCTAAGAGAACTATCATTTTTCTTCACAAATAATGCCGGTGCACCCCAAGGTGACTTACTAGGCCTTATAAAACTCTACTCCAACAAAACCCTCAATTGCTCCTTCAAATCCTTCAACTCCTCCAAGGCTATACGATAAGGGGGAATACAAATAGGTTAAGTAGCGAGAAGGATATCTATACCAAAATCTATTTCCTTTTCGAGAGAATTACCGGGAAGCTCATCGAGACAGATATTAAGGAACTCATTAACAATCAGAAAACCCTATAAGAAGAACTTTAGACTCAACATCCCTAACCCTCACAAGATGATAGAGACACCCCTTAGAAATCAACTTTTGGGCTTTAAGATAAGAAATGAATCTACCGTTTATCACCACATCACGACTTTCCCACTCAAGGACAGCTCATTAGAGAATTGGAATTTGACCCTATGGGTTCTACAGTCAATAGAAACATAATATGCATGCAACCAATCCATCCCAAGAACAACATCAAAATCCACAATATCTAATTCAACAAAATCACAAGGCAAGATTTTATGCAAATGAACACGGGATAATTTCTATAAACTCTTCTAGCAATAATGGATGCACCAATTGGAATAGATACTTCATAAGGTTCAAACAACAATTCGGGGCTAACATGAAGCTTTTTGTCAACAAAAGGAGTAATAAAAGAAAGAATAGTGGTCGGGTCTATCAAAGCATACACATAAAAATAAAAAGGTTTTAACATACTTGTAAAGCACTATGCCAAGTCTAGTGACCCCTAGAGAGGTATGGTTAGAAACATCGACAATCATCCCTATAATCCTTAGTAACCCATGGACAATGTCCAACTCATGATCCTTTGCACCACACTCGGAACATACACTCAGAACAACCACACGACCTCTTGGATAGTACCTTCCACATTTGTGAGTCGTAGGGGAAACTTGAACACTAACACCCTTACCTTTCCCTTAAACAAATGGATAGTTAGGAATCTTCTAGTCCATCTTTCCAAACACAAAGCAAGCACCCCTATTCTCCCACATGTGCCACTATGGTTTCTCCCATATTTTGGGAACCTAGGATGAGTCAATCCACCACCCCCACTAGGCTTAGCATATGGAAGCCTTCCTTCTATTTGAACTCTTCTTCTTCCTTCCTTTGAGTCCACCAAGAATCTCTCATCTTATGTCCATCACCACCACACTTGAAGCAATTCGCAAGTCCCGCTAAACACTTTTCTTGATATTTCTTGACACACTCTTGACAAGTGACATAAAAGGATTCTCTCCTTTCCGTATTTGGGTACTGGTAGTCTAGCAGAAGATGAAGTGTCCCCAGCTTGATCTCTATTAGCCTCTCTCTTTCCCTACCCTTCATTTGAAGTTTCAGGGGCACCCACCGATTGGTTAAGTTGAGATCATCGCTTTGGCCAATATCCATAGAGCATTGCGAACCTCCACATTTGATATATCACCGTCCTGAATGGCTTGAGACATATTCTAAAATATAACAGCTAGGAATTAGTAATAAGCCCTAGAGGACTTAGCTCTACCACATGACATAGATCATGAAGGAGTGACATAGCCTCTTACTCATAGTTGTAGTGCGTTTCACAACCATGAATAAGACTCTAATCGATGTGGTATTTTGGATTCTGAGGACCATTAACAACCTAGTACTCTGATACCAAGTTTGTCACGACCCAAGACTAGGGCCTAGATGTGAGATGGCATATGGAGAACCTGAAGGAACCCCAAGCAAGCTTATTAGCATATCAATCACAAATCCTTGGATGTAGAAGCATAACAACAACAAATAGAGATACAAATAACGGAAACGGGACTAAGAGAAGTTTTGGATAATCACAAAATACTCAAGAGTCAAGCTCAAAGCAGAGATACATCATTGTTCCAACAACACCTCTAAACATAGATTGGAGTGAGGGTCAAGACACTTTCTAGGATCACCCTCATAGTATCAAGGATTCAACATAAGAAAATGACAAAAAGGCAAGGGTAACATAGATAGCATCCTTGGACTTGTAGACTCATCAAAAAGTATCTCCAAAGCACCAACCTAGCCATGTGGAGGATGATCGAGAGGTGCTTTAGTTCCTACAAGGTAACATCATGTAAGCATAGAGTATGCGTTAGTATATTTGAATGTATTAAGTATGTAGAATACAATACAGCAAGACATAGACAACATAATCGAACTGCATAATCATAAGTAATGGATAAGTGCAAGACATAGACAACATAATATCAATGTGGCATGTATGATCAATGCTTGAGGAAAACATGCTTGTAAATTATATAACTTGCAAATATAGATTGCATGTGCAAGAAAGAGACCATATCAACATAGCCCAATCAAACTATCACTTGAACTCCAAGGCATGTCACTCCCTTAGAAGGTAATTGAGGTACCTACCCTTCAATGTGGTAGTACGGGCATGCCACCCCCCAACAAGGTAATTGAGGCTTGTCAACCCCTAGACAAGGTGATTGGGCATGCCACCCGTCAAAA
The DNA here is from genome assembly GCA_025642045.1 of Solanum sejunctum. Lineage (NCBI taxonomy): Eukaryota > Viridiplantae > Streptophyta > Magnoliopsida > Solanales > Solanaceae > Solanum > Solanum sejunctum. The sequence goes on from JAOTQJ010147033.1 coordinate 28,192, forward strand.
AGGTGTGATCAACTCACAACACTATAGATACTTTTCATAAATTCAATGCATACATACAATCCCTTTATCATCATACCGTCACTAGACTTGTAAACCATGCAATAGATATCAACACTAAAGAATCCTTGTCAAGATATTTTATCAAACACTTGACGGGTGTGTAATGTTAGTTCAAAATCATGCAATTAAAGAGTGAAATAATATGAGAAAACTCAATTTAAATCAACCCTCTAATGCATTGTAAAACCATCATGTAAGATATCTTGAAATCCATCATCAAATCTCATAATAGATCATAGTTTCATAGCCCAAAATATGCATAGTCTCAATAGATAAAACTAATTCATAGTATAAGCTTTGAATAGATAAACATGCATAAACCATCAATATTTCAACAAATCTCAATATAATTTATAATCAAAATCCATAATAAGAGATACCCCTAGGTAATGTAACTTGAAAACATGCAATTTTTATAAAAAAAAGGAAGATTTGGCAAAATGTGTGAAAGGACCCAATGGTTGAAACTCACATACCTCAAACATGGGCTTTCTTTATGTTGTCTTGAAGGAGACTTGAAGCTTGAATAGAGTTTTGAGATTCGGAATTAAACTTGAGACAACTGAATTCAGATGAAAATTTGGTTAAGTATTGGAGAGAGTTTTGAGAGGGTCTTGAGTGACATAGAGTTAAAAAAAATATCTAAGTATAGGTATTTTCACGCATATGTGAGCATGGATCTATGACCCTAAGGCCTTTGGTCCAAAAAAGAATTCTCAGAAAAAATTAACACTGATCTGCACCCCTGGCGCGTCACAACTAGGGCACAAATTGCCACTGGAAATCAATGTTTTTTTTAAAATCATTTTTATCTATGGGTCCTCTAAAATTGGGGTTATACCTTTTTCCCACTCAATTTTAACCCCTAATCACTAATATGAAGTTGACTTTTTGATATCACGCACGAATTTTGAGATACATAGAAATTACAATTATGGGCATTTCCAGGCATATTTTTTGGGGAATTTCAGATGGCACTAATTGGCCCCGATTTTGTGCTTGATGCAATGGAGAAGGTGAGACTCATAAAGAAGATATTAGAGGCTTCCTATAGTCGCCAAAAATCATATTCGAATGTTAGGAAGAGGGAGCTTGAGTTTGAAGTGGATGATTGGGTACACTTGAAAATGTTACCTATGAAAGGTTTAACGAGTTTTGGCAAGAAAGGTAAATTGGGTCCTAAGTATTGGGACCTTATAAAGTCCTAAGGCATATTGGAAAGGTTGTGTACAAGTTAGATTTGTATTCCAGTTGGATATAGTTCATTCGGTGTTTCATATGTCCATGTTGATGAAGTTTGTGTGTGATCCAAATTATATTGTGCCATTGGAGACTCTAAGTGTTGAGGAGACCTTGTCCTACAAGAGGTTTCGGTTGAAATCTTTGACTGGCAAGTTAAGAGTATAAGAAACAAATAAGTTACATCTATCAAGGTATTATGGAGGAATCAACAAGTTAAAATTGCCACATGGGAAACACAAGCAGTCATTATTAAATGATATCATCATCTCCTTCCTTAGACTCAACCTAAGGTACCTAGTGTTCATGCTCATATCCTCCAAATTCCTACATTTGAGCTTTTCTTGTCATAATTCAACATGTATACTCATAACACTAATTTTGAATGATAGTTTATGCATAAGTTTGAAAATTTCAGGAATTTAATATTTAAGTTGTACTATTGCATTCATGCTGGGTTGTTGCTATCCAATTTACTCTATTCAAACTAGATGTTATATCTTTCGAGGACATATATTTTCAAATGTGAGATATTGTAATACCCCATAATTTGAAAAATTGAAATACAGGGAAAAAATCCAGTTTAGGTTCTGGTGCTAGGGACTACAAGCCCAATCTACTGTTCGTACATTATTATATAGGTCGTAGATAGGGTCTCATAGATGGCCTCAACACTTGGAATAATTTTGAAAAACTGCAATCTTATGTATAACAGCTTCTGCGAATTATGAATGGTTCAACGGGTCATCGTTGGTTGTTGTGGATTAGATTCGGAAGATGAAATTTGACAAAAAAACAAAACAAGACCTTCTTATGGGTCATAGTCTTGTTGGCAGGTCATAAATGCAGTCTCATGGTTTGGATCAGTGGGGATGAAATTGACTAAGTGTTGATGGGATTTACGAAGGGTGTTCTATGATCCATAAAATGAAAGACGATTCATAGATCGAGATCGTGGTTTCTGACCCCAAATTTATAGTTTTTGAAATCTTTCTATGAACATGCAGGATGAGTTGTAAATAAAACTATGGGTCATAAGTTTGAGATCCTGTGTTGTACGAATCGCCTTATATAAGGATTGTAGATTGAACTACGATCTATAGACCCCCTTTTGTAGATAATCCTAATAGTTTTTAGTGAAGGACTTTTAAGCATTTCCTCCTATCCTAAGTCCTAAATTACATCATTTTAAGCCTACAATTGACTATATCTTCCCCATCCAATATCATTGTTCCCTCAATATCATCATAACTCTCAAATCCACAATTCCTCTCAAGTATCTCAACCCTTAAGGTCCAATTAAGACTCCAAGCTAGGATTTCAAGTTCTCTTCTCAAATACGTATTTTCTTAATTTATTCCACTCCAAGTATATGGGTCTCATCCATGTGTAGCTTTCACCCATGCAGTCTAACTAAATCTCCCTTTTCAGTCAAATTTCTATGAAGGTATTTTAGGGTTTTATGATTTCACTTCAGATTCCATGACTACTATTGTATATCATAACTCCTATCAAATTATGCATTGAATGGATTACATGAATGTCAAGTGATTTCACCTGTATGCTACCTAGGGTTTTATGAATTTGTAAATGGATTCCTTTACTTGTGGTTTAAAGAGTTTCATATTACATGATTATGCATAAATTTACTTTGTTTAACATGATTTCAAGTGTAGTGATGGTGAACCCATTTTTTTTCCTAAATTTTATGGCAAGTTATGATTATAGAGGTTTCAGGTATGCAAGTAAGTTCATGTATAGGGTGACCTAAGATCCTAAATTGATAAGAATTGAAATGATAGAAGGCTTATATCCACATTACAAGTATGATTCTGAAAATGAGCTACCCTATGAATAGTATTTTATTGAATGGATTAGTTTACTTGACTTACCTTAAGTACTATGACAAGTTATGAATTATGACAAGTATGGATTATGATTTTATGACAACTATGACTATGTTTATAATATGTATTTAATAAAATTTGACTTAGCAACGAATGAGGTTAAACATAGGGGCTCAACCTATCGAATTCTTATATAAAGTATCTAGTCTCATAACTACATTGCCAGTAGGAGTGGCAAACGAGCGGGTTAAGTTAGATATGAGTCGATAAAATATGAGTTAAGCAAAAAATGAAAAAATACCCAACCTAACTCATATTTTAAATGGGTAAATATGAGTTACCCAATGGATAATATGGGTAAATATGGATACCCATATTATACTGGGGACATGTTTAAAGTTTCAAAAACAAATCTTTTTAGCCATTCCTTACCCCTAAACCCTCCACGCCAAGACCCCTACCCCACCTTCGAAGGCCCCGTGCACAAAGAAAAAATTTAGTATTTTGTTTAAAAAAATAATATTTTTTTAAAAAATTAAATATTTTACCACCACCACCACCCCTTAGCCGAGCTCCCTGCTACCCCTCACCCCCAGACCCAAAAAAAATCAATTTATTTTATTCAAAAAAAATCTTAAATTTTTTTTTACCTCTAAATCCTAGCCCCATCCCTCAAGTGTCTCCTTACCCCCTACCCTACCCAAAAAAATATAATTTTTTTAAAATATTCTTTTACAACCCTACCCCTACACTCAAGTAAGGATTTGCCAAAATCAAACCGATTGATAAAAATTTTATTAGTTTATTGTTACTTGGTTATTAGGTTATCGAATTTTAATGATTTGAAAAGAAAATATTGGGTTGTCGATTTTTTGTTGTTGTTGATAAAGTTAACTGATATTGGATTGTCGATTTGATATCGATTTTTACTATTAGGTTATCGATATAATAATTTACTATTTTATCCCTTTGTAAATATTAAATATTAGTAATTTAATATAATAGGACACTATATCAGTACTTCATCTATTTCAATCTTTACCGTATTTAAGTGATTAATTATCCATTTTAGTATTTAGCCTTAAGTCTTTACTCTTTCGTACTCCATTTGCTTTTATTAAGGCAAATTCTCATTATCATTATTATCGGGTAAATCAACAATAGAACCATTAAGAATTTAAAATTGATAAATAAAAGATTGATAAAAATTATTTTATTGGTTTGCTATTGGTTTAACATATTTAAAAATCAAAAATTGATAAATCAAACCAATAATGTATAAAATCAAACTGAATCAACCGATCCACACCCCTACCCCCAAATGTTAAAAAAAAAATTTCTCTCCCAATAAAAAAATTTAATTTTTAGAAAATTCAAAAAATTTTACTTACTCTCACTCACCCCAACTTTTTTCAATAAAAAAATTCATTTACATTATGAATCACTTTTATCCATAGTTATCCATCAAATTATCCATTTTTAAATGAGTAAAAGATGAGTTTTACCCATATTTTATCCAACTTAAATGGGTTGGACACCCAACTCATTTAAAATGGATAAATATGGATATTATAACGATCCCAAAAAGTGCCTGAAAATGTGCCCCGAAAGTGCCCAGAATCGTAATTTCCATATATCTAAAAATTCGTTGTTTATTTTGAAATTCTAACTTCATCTTCTTGTTTAGGGGGTCAAATTGAGTGGGCGATGGGTCTACCCCGAATTTTAGAGCGACCGTATCAAAATTCAAAAATCGCAAAAAACACAATTTAGGAGGGTCAAATTTGAAGGGGCACATCTCTTAGCACACAAAGAACTGGGTGGCTCACGACCTATCAAATTGAAGATCTTTGAATTAGCTATCCAAAGCACTTGGTTTCACCTAATTTTGAGTTCAGATGAAGTATTTATGTTATTTTTGTAGAACTCGAATGTGAAAAAATTCAAATTTCTAGTGAGCAGTCCGTATTTTGTCCTGTTTTTCTTGACTTCGGCCTAAGACTTTTAAGTCTTGGGCCTAAGGGTTTCCACACTTGAAAATAAGTATACTTAGCCTTATTTCATCCTCATATCATCCTAAGCATTCCCCAATACTCACCAAACTACTTATCCAAATATTTACTCCTAAATTAGTCTCAAAACTCAAGACCAATCTTAAGAATTTCTTCAAGGATCTCACTCAAGATTCAAGTGTGCATTAAAGTCTTCTTCAAGAACTTTTCAAAGGCTAAGGTATGTGGTTTTGAACCATTGGGTCCTTCCATCCATGGTGCCTAAACCCTCTTTTACTTAACAATTCATGATTTAAAGTTGATTTTACATGTGAGTCTTGTATATGGAGAATTTTACTGCACAATGATTTTAGTTCATGAAAGTATGGTCATCTTAACATGGTTTGAGCTCTAAATCTTGGATCTAATGTTGGATTTGATGGGGGTTTCGATGTAAGTATCTTGGGGGTGTTGCAAGGTGTTGATTGATGATTTTACTACAGATTTTATTGCATGATTTTATCTCTAAATTGCAGGGTCTTTGTCACAGCCCAACCCCGGGGCCATGACTTGTGCCGATTAGGCACTTAAACCAACATCAAATCGCAAAACCTCAACT
>JAOTQJ010147042.1:0-33945 GCA_025642045.1 Solanum sejunctum
TCATAAAAGAATAACTACTTGATTTCAAAAGTGAAAATTTTGTATATTGTTAAGTGTTTGAAACTAGTTTTTATGCATATGATTCTCATGACTCTGTTCGTGCCTATTTGGCCTTGTTCACCGATACCCGGGCCGGTTATTTCATGCGCATATATGATTATCAGTATATATGTATATATTTTCTGAGGTAGGTTGGATACGGCGGATAGGTTTGCCTATGGACCAGCTTTGCTTAGCTTGGAGACATAAGGAGCTGGGCTAGGATGCCATCATGACGTGTGAGTGCTGGGTTGAGTTCGCCCTAGCTCACAGGAGTCCGTGGCACCATTGCCTCGGCTCCATAAATGGGCATGATGAACTCTATGCACTATGATACGTGAATGCTTGGCGCGTTGCCCTGGTTCACCTATCCTATGACATGAGTGCTTGGCCGCTGTTCGCCTCGGCTCACCTATGTTACAGTTGGGATTTGTGTTGGAGATTTTGGAGATTTGAAACTTCTGGTGTTATGTTGTGGTATAACGCGAGTTTGGAGGTCGCCATCGTTTCCGTCCGATATGCATTATTTTGATATTTTAAATAAAGAATTATTTTGATGTTTTCATACAGGTTTGACTTATATATTTTATCTGAATTATTACTCTCGCTTATATTTCGTACTTTTCGCTTTACATATTCGGTACATTTTTCGTACTGACCCCCTTCCTTCGCGGGGGGAAGGGGCTGCGTTCATGCCCGCAGGTACCGACGCACAGGTTAGAGAGCCATTTTCTTAGAATCTATGTCCACTGTTGGAGTGCTCTCTTTTCCCGAGGAGTAGATATTTTGGTATATACACGTATACTTACTTTCTGTATTTTGCATTCATGTATATTCGAGGGTATGACGGGGGCTCTGTTCGGTCCTATGATTCAGTTCGTATTGTTTAGAGGTCTGTGGATACATGTGGGTGTGGGACATTACTGGTGATATGACTATGTATGTATGAAATTTTTGTTTGGCGATTCTACCGCAGCGGTGACCTTGTCGGCCCGCATATATATGTATAGTGATATTTGTTGTTTGTTGGGTTCGCTGTTTGCAGGTTTGGGTAGTCCATAAAACAGAGGAATCTCTACTGAAATTTTGGTAGATTCCTTAGCTAATATGTTTATACATCTGGTTTGGTGGTGTTTGGGGGCCTAATCGGCACTAATCACGACCCCTAGGTTGGGTCATGACAGAAGTGGTATCAGAGCAGTTAGTCCTCGAAGTGTCCATAGACCGTGTCTAGTAGAGTCCTGTTTATCGGTGTATCGTGCACCACATCTATAAACAGGAGGCTACAGGACATTAGAATGTTACTTTTTCTTCTGATCTAAGATCATGCTTTTGAGCGAAGTTAATAGGATGGTCCCCTCCCTGACGGAAATTATTTGGATTTCAAATATGCCGTCGAGGAAAAAACAAGATAGGGCATTATGAGAGTTGGTAAGAAAGGAAATGCATTGAGGATAGCTATAGGGGCAATGGAAAAGTGTGAAAGCTATTGTCTTATCGCGGGTAATGCATTCAATGGTTAAAAGGCTACTGAGTGGAATTGCATTTGCGATTAGTGCACTGAATGTGTGGAATGACTTAAAAGAGAGGTTTGATAGAGTTGATGGATTAAGAACATATAGCCTGCAAAAAGATGTTGCATCATTATAATAGGATAATTCTTCTTGTCTGTGTATTATACCAAATTAAGGAATTTGTACGATGAACTTGAAGCTGTCGCTCCATCACCCTGTTGCAATTGTGATAAGTCCAATGGATGTGTAAACTATATGAACAGGCAGAACTATACCAGTTTTTGATAGGATTGAATGACTCATATCATCAGGCAAGGAGCCAGATTCGAACAATGGATCCACTACCAATTGTTAATCATGCATATGCTATGATAGGTGGAGATGAAAGTAAGTAGGCTATGGTCATTGGCACTAATAGCATGAGGATGAATTCGGTTGGATTGAAGTCTATTGCTATGTATTCTAAACGTCACATCAAGGAGTCTTGCTACAAGATTATAGGGTATCCTCCTGACCTTAAATCCAAAATAAAGTTACAAGGTGCTAATGTTGCGGATACTAGAAATGAGCACTCTGGACAAAAGGCCTCAGTTTCTGTTCAGGCTAATTTCTCCAACATATCCTCAATCCTAGAATTGCTCGATCCGACATTATAATTGTGTAATGGCACATAAGGACCATTCCTATAGCCCTCTCTGCTTCCCCATTCTACATCTGGCACTTTCACTCTCTCTCATAGTATCCACCCCTATTATGTCCGTATGCTCCATCTTGATTGAAGTTCCAACCTTGATTCCTGGAACTTTGCCTCCAATAGTCCAAGTTGGCCCCTTGGGGGATATTTTGGAACCCGCTGCTTGGTTGCTCACATAACAGGCATCCTTATCAAAGAATTGATCATCATACATAGGAGTAATTGGGGGTTGGTGAGCTATTTCCTTCACACAAGATTGGTTTTGCTTTAAAACCAAATCCATGGCCGTACGAAGTTGAGCAAGTTGCACTATGATCTCTTCAGTCACTTTAGCTTGCTCGCTATTTGTGGTAACCACACAAGAACTCTTTGTATTACTATGCTCACTCTAACCCCATGCTCTATTGGTCTTCACCACTTGTTTCATTTTTTCGGCCATTGGCTCAAATGGTTGATCAAGAATAACTCCCATGATCGTGTTGGCACAAACTTTTCTATTATCATCAAGTGCTCTATAGAGATCTTGACCAAAGCATCATTAATAATTTTCTGATCAAGAACCATCCTCAAGCATTTGGTGAATCTATCCCATGTAGTGCTAAGGGAGTCTCTAGGAAATTGCTCAAAATTGTTAATTTGGTCCTTAAGCTTCAGCTTCTTTGACCTTGGGAAATATCTTTCTAAGAACACCCTCTGCAGCTCAGCCCAACTCGTGATGGTACTCAGACAACCATATAACTGTATTGCCAATAAATGACAATGGAAACACCCTCAATCCAACAACATCAATAGAAATATTTTATGTCCCAATGACACTTTCACACACGAAGATGACATTTTGGAGATGACAGTAGGGATCCTCTGATACTATCCCCTTGAATAGGCCAAGTTTTTGGAGTATCTAGAGCAACCCACTTAAGACTATAAACTTAGGATCTGCCGGTAAAGGGGGCAGTACTATAGAACTGGTAACATCCATTGCCATAAGGTTCAATCAGTACTGATTCTAGCCAGAAGCATTTGCATAGAAATCTCTAAGCTATGGCCTGTTAACCCTTAGTGGTGGATTCTTCTCTCTACCCATATCCTCATTCGCATGCATATCCTCCTCAACCTTAATATCCTTATTCACTTGATCCATTCTTCTTGGTAGTCGATAGATCTCGAAATTTAATGAAGCTAAGGGATTTCCTTGGCTACTTGTGTTGGGCATACAACCTAGTACACCCTGCAAAAAAAACCAAACAACAAAAACAAATGCAAAAGTAAAGTACAAGAGTCTCTAGAAATTAACACTAAAACAAACAAATGGTGAAATCAAATCAAGACCTAGTCGCATTCTCCGGCAATGCTGCCATAATTTTGTTGATGATGTTCACGCTCCAATAAAAAAATAATCACTATCAGTTATTAACTTAACTGTGGTTAGGGTCGAATCCACAGGGAATACAGGGCTTGACTATAAGATTTCACTACTAATCATTTCTAGTATCTATAACTACAATCTCTAAATATGTGTATGGCGGGGGGGTTGTGATTCAAAAACAACATAAAATAAACACTAATTAAAATACAAAGAAACACTCAATTTTGGGGACTACTTGGGAATTGTGTTCCCCATGTTTCGTCGACTTGAGTACCCTAGATACATAACTATAATTGGTGAGTCACATGCAGGATGGTAACTAGGTTCTTCCATCCCTCTTGTGAAGGTGAAGGTCGAATTTCACCATTACGCTTGGTCAGCCATTGTGGTGTGCCAACTAACTATTATTAATAGTCCCAGTCAACCTCCCCTTGGTGAGGTTTGGTCAATTTGATAGGAATACATCAATCGAATTCTATCATCTACTTCCCTTTTTCTTTTCGTCACTACCTTGATCGGGATTGTGATAGTAGGCGGGGTTTGGTGTTGGCTACCACCAAACAATAATAAAAATGAAGGGAAATAGATAATATTTGCAAAAATCCAATCATAGAAATGCAAGAAAACTAGGTTATTTCAAGTCAACTACCTATGGTTCTCTCAAGCCTAAGTTGTAGGTGCTTAGCTACTCATGGCTAAAGCAAAACACACAAGAATGCATATAATAGACATAGTTGAGAGTTTCACCAATAACAATGAAAGATATAGGCATCACAAGTTGCAAAACCACAAGATTGATTGGTCGACAATTAGAACAAGGCAAGATTTGCAATCCCAAAAATGGGTTTTCCTTGAGAGAACAATAATCTATACTAAAAAACTAAGAAAAGCTTCAAAATGTAATAAGAAAATGTCTATGGGTCAAACTCTTCTAAAAAACCTAACTTAAACAATATATAGTATTTTAAAAATAACCCTAGAATATACACATAAAAGATAGCTGGCAGTTGATAAGTGTAGCGGTTATGACTCGCAGGAGGACCTATGGTGATAGTCGAGGCCTCGTATCAGGATTTTAGTATCTTGGACTGAACTGGTGTGACCCATAGGTATGAGTCATTACTTGGGGTATGACTCATATGTTTGTATTGTAATATTGGTCTTCAATTTTTGGTCCAATATTTTGGCCCTCTACTTCTTGCTACGAGTCCACCTATACGAGTCGTAGTGTGTCATATGACTCATAGGCTGGGCTCCTTGGGGTGACCTTCAATTTGCAGATTTCTGATTTTTCGTCTCTAATTCCTGCTACAACACAACCTAGGACTCATAGCATGAGCTATGGCCTATGCTCCGGCAAAATCTGTATCTTTTCTTCAAAATCATGCCAACCTAACTTTTCTACAAGATTAACACAAAAACACATCAAAACACTAAAAGGTCACTTTAAGAACTCACAAAATCCATTATTTTAGGCATCAAATGTGTTGTATTTAGATAGCACATCAGTTATCAAAGTACAAAACCCTCAACATAGTTGGTCGATCATCTCACCGTACCACCCATGGTGATAGAGGTACCAACACCTCAACTCGATTATTAAGGTACAAATCCCTCGACATGGTTACCAAGGATCAAAACCCCCTGAGTAAGGCATGGTCAATTCCCAACACGATATAGGAGAATATAATATACATATATTCCTTTCATCATCATATAGCCATTAAACTCATAAGACATGCAGTGGACCTTCAATTCCTCAAGAAATCATAATCGGACATTTTATCAAACACTGGGTAAGTGTGTAATGCTAGTGTAAAACCATGAAATTTAGGGATGAAATCATGTAAGAAAATTCAATGTAAAATCATCCGCCAATACTTGGTAATACCCTCAAGCAATATACATCAAAATCCTTCATCAAATCCCACATGGATCTTAGATTCATAGCTCAAAACATGCTAAAATAGTCATAATTTCATGAAACCCCAACATAGTTCATAGTCTAATTCATAATAAGTAAGACCCATAAGTAAATCAACTTGGAATCATGAAATTTTGGTAAAAAGAAAGCTTGAGCACCATGGGTGAAAGCACCCAATGGTTGAAACTCACATACCTTAACTTTGGAGATTTTCTTGAAGAAGATTTGAATGGAGACTTCAAGCTTGGATGAATTCATTAAGATCCGGAAGAGACTTAAACACTTGAATTTTGAGAGAAATATTAGTCTAAGGGTTTGAAAGATTATTGGGGAGTCTTGGATGATACGAAGGTGAAATATGGCTATGTATAGGTATTTTAACGTATGGGAAGACTTAGTCCCAAGACCCAAAAGCCTTAGTCCCAAATGGAAAAAACTGCACAAAACTTACATTGGGCGTGCCCTTGGCGCCTCACACCAAGGGCGCGAAAACCTCACTGAATTCATTTAGTGGGAAATTGAATTTGTGATTTGTTTGTTCTAAAATTGGGTTTACACCAATTTTCCACTAATTTGTGCCCCCAAAAGAAGAATATGAAGTTGGATTTCAAAAATAACACATGAATTTTCAAATATATGAAAATTATGATTCTGGCCACTGTTAAGGCACATTTTTGTGCACTTTTGGGGTCATTTCAATATCTCCCCTGTGGGAACTTTTATCCCTAAATGTCAACGAAACATACATAAGAAGAGTAATTATGAATAAATCAGCCCCAAAAAGAGCACAACACTACATTTAAAACACCATTTTCAAGGTCTCAACATAAGTGTCAAAATCATTATGAACTTGTCAACATAAACATGAATGCATGCGCATGACATACGGGCTGAACGTAAGAATTAAATCATGATAATGACTTGGCATGTTATCATAAGCTTGAATAGAATGAAAGAGGTATAGATATTGTTTCTCTATGCCTGCTCTGGCTCCTACAGAGACACTTTCGACTTGACGATTCTTCCAAAGGGCCTTCACAAAAAGTACATTCTCATTAATCAATTCTTCCCATCCATGCATCTAATATCTCCACTGGGATCTTTTCCTAAGTCAACTTATCTTCAACAACACCCAAAACCTCAAGGAGTTCTATAGCACTTGACAAAACATCTCCTCAATCCAGATGCATGAAGAACCGGATGAACCATATCCATATTCGTAGGCAACTCTAATTCATATGCAACTTTGTCAATCCTCATTCACACTCTATAAGAACCTACAAAGTATAAACTCAATTCGCTCTCTTGCCAAACTGGATCACATTCTTCATGGGTGAAACCTCCAAAGAGACCCAATCGCCAACTTTATATTCAAGATCCCTTCTCCTTACGTCGGCATAGGACTGTTGACGACTTTGGGCTATTTTCAACCTTTTCCTAAACAACCTCACCTTCACTCAAAAGCTCACTCCTAGACCGAATAGACACTTAGGGATATCACCTATCTTCATCCTTACTTAGGGACAAAAACTAAACTAAAGATCAATTTTAGAGAAGTGACTAGCCCATTATAGTTGACCAAATAGACCATCTATCCTTAGCCATCATATTGCACCTTATGGGTTCTACCCTTATTAGAAGCGTGATATGCATGCAGTCAAATCGCCCTAAGACCTCCAACCCATCAAGCCAAATTCAAAAAAGTTTACAAGACAAGACTCTATGCAATAAGAACATAGGGAGACCCTTATAGACCTTGTAGTCACAATACACTCATGTCAGCATTCGGGATACACACGAAACCTAGTAATGCAAAGGAATGACACACAAAATAGCAACTCCTAGACCTATGAAATCACTCTATTCAAAATGCCGATTACAACATTGGCCTTACTAGAGTCAATTAAGTCATAGGAGAAGTAATAGAAGAGAAACTATTCACAAACTACAGTAACAACTCGTTATGCCCAAGAAGCTCCTAATATACGATGAAATCAAAGGTCTAGGAAAACCATTGATCACTTTTATCTTTTTATGATCCACCTTAATACCATCCCCCGACAACACATGACCTAGGAAGGCAACCTCTTGCAATCAAACTCACACTTCTCATGCTTAGCAAACTTTTCTTCACTAAACTCTATAGTACTACGCTCAAATGACTCACATGCTCTTCCTCACTTGGGAAACAACCTAACATATCACCACTAAAACTACCATAAACTTAATAAGGTAGGGACTATAGACCCTATTCATGAGACTTATAGACATAGTCAGTGCACCAGTCAAACCGAAAGATATTACCCCAAATTTAAAATATGAAAAAGGACATCCACTACCTTATTAATCACCGGAAACAACTTAACAGAAATAACTTAGGTCCAACACCCCTAACACTTACAAGATGATAAATACAACATTTAGAAATCAATTATACCATAAGATAAGAAATAAATTTACCCCTTCACAACCACATTACAAGCCCCCACTCAAGGACGAGTTTATTAAGGAATTGGAATCTAACTCTACGGGTCCTACTATCAATGGATACATAATATGTATGCAACTATTGTATCACAAGTTTGACATCAAATCCACCATATCAACTCTAACAAGCCACAAGGCAATACCTAATGCAATACGAACACAGATCCACACCTATGAACTTTCTAACAACAATATACTCAACAAAAGGTTAGACACCAAAGGTTCACATAACAACTAAAAAGACACAAGAAGCCTACTAGCAATAGAAGAATAATGAAAGAAATAGTGGCACACTTGGCCTATCGATGTATATACATCAAAGGCAAAGGGAACTTCAACATACTGGTAACAACATCGGGCATCACCCCCTCCTTGAGCCTCTTGAGCAACATAACACCTAGTTCTAATGGTCGACCACCCTTGTACCTCCTTTGAGCATATGGACAATCAACTAGCTTGTGACCCACTTCACCACAACCATAACAAATATTAGTCTTGCTTAAGCATAGGCCACCATGGTACCTTCCATACCTTGGACACTTAGGATTGGTTCTCCCTTTATAGCCATCTTGCCATATTGAGTTAGACACCTCATCAATAGCTAACCTCTCATCACCTCCCTTACCTTTATTGTATTTATGAGGACAATCATCTACCTTATGACCCAACTCTCCACAACCATAACAAGCATTAGTACCCCTCAAGCATGGGCCATCATGGAATCTACCATATCTTAGGCTCCTAGCATAATGCACCACACCCCCAACACCTTTACATTTGAGACTTTGGAACTTACCCCCAACAAGGGCCCTCTTGGCCTCACTACCCCTCCTCTTACCATTTGAAGTCTCGAGGGCACTTATTTGTTGATTGATTGATTCATCAATGTAGTCACTGCTTTGGCCAATAACCGATAGAGCATTCTGAACCACCACATTTGATATATCACCATCTGAAGTAGCTTGAGACATACCCTAAAATATAATGGTTAGCGGTTAGCAATAATCCCTAAGTGATCTAACTCTATCGCACAACATAGATCATGAAGAAGTGAAATATTTCCTAGAACACCTCATAGCCTCCTATTCATAGTTGTGCAGCACTTCACAACTATGAATAGGATGCTAATTTACGCAGTGTGTTGGACTCTGAGAACCATTAACAACCAAGTGCTCTGATACAAAGTTTGTCACGACTACAACTAGGGGCCTAGATGTGACACGGCACATGGGGGACCTAAAGGAACCCCAAGAAAGCCTCATAACATATCATTACTTATCCTTGGTTGTGAAACCAATTAAACACAATCAAAAAGAATATAAATAAGGGTATAGAGACTAAGGGAAAACCTTTACTTTATAAAACATTAAGGGAGTCAAAATGGATTCAAGCTTATAGCATCATTACATAACTTGTCCAAAAATACCTCAAAACGTAGAACTTAGTGGGGATGAAGGCAAGCAACCGGGCTCACCCTCATAATAATGGCAATAAGTTATATAAGTATACGAGATATTGTCTAAATATAATAATGAAAGTAGATAGATATTATCCAAATAATTGAGAACTCACCAAAAGCAAACATGAAAAATCCGGCTAGCCATGTGGAGAAGAATCAATAGGAGCTCCGGTTCCTACATGGTAATATCATGTAGGCATAGAGTATACGTTAGTATGTTTGAATGTACTGAGTATGTAGGATGCAATGCAATAAGATATAGGCAACATAATCAAAATGCATAAACATAGGCAATTGATAGCATAATAACAATATGGCATACGTGAATGATACTTGAAGCAAAATCATGCTTATCTAAAATATATTACATGTGCAAAAAGAGACCATAATTATAGAAGTCATAGTCCATTGAGGTACTAACCCCTTCAATTGGTTTGTGGATCATCTTACCCTACTATCCATGGTCATTAAGGTACCGACCTCTCAATTGGTTGTCAAGGTACAAACCTTTCAACATAGTTGGTAGATCATCTCACCCTACGACCCATGGTGATAAAGGTACCAATCCCTAAACCCAGGTTTTAAGGTAGAAAACCCTTGATTGATAAGTGGATTGTCTCACCCTACCACCCATGGTGATTGAGGTACCAACGCCTCAACCTAGTTATCAAGGTTTAAAGGTAGATCATCTCACCCATAGTGATTAAAGTACCAACCCCTCAACCCGGTTATCAAGGTACAAACTCCTTGACATGGTTGGAGGATCATCTCACCCTACCACCCATGGTGATTGAGGTACCAACCCCTCAACCCAATTATCAAGGAACAAACCCTTTGACATGGTTACCTAGGCTCACAACCCCCTAAGTAGGGCATGGTCAATTCCCAACACGATATAAGAGAATATCATGTACATACATTTCTTTAATTATCATAAAGTCATTAAACTCATAACATATATATTGACAATTTAATTCCTCAAGAAATCATAACTAGACATTTTATCAAACGCTTGGTGGGTATATAGTGCTAGTGTAAAACCATGCAATTTAGGGATGAAATCATGTAATAAAATTAAATGTAAAACCATATATCAATTCTTGGTAATACCCTCAATCAATATACATCGAAACACTTCATCAATCCCATAATAGATCTTAGATTCATAGCTCAAAACATGCAAAAACAGTCATAATTCATGAAACCCTAACATAGTTCATAGTCTTATTCAAAATAAGTAAGACCCATAAGTAAATCAACTTGAAATTATGCAATTTAGGTACAAAGAAAGCTTGGGAACCATGGGTGAAAGCACCCAATGGTTGAAACCCATATACCTTGACTTTGGATAATTCCTTGAAAAAGATTTGAATGGAGACTTAAAGCTTGAATCAATTCCTTAAGATCCAAAAGGGATTTGAACACTTGAATTTTGACAGAAATATTAGTCTAACGGTTTGAGAGAGTATTGGGGAATGTCTTGGATGATATGAAGGTGAAATATGGCTAAGTATAGATATTTTCACATATAGGAAGGCTTAGGCCTAAGTCTGGGGATGACTTTTATGAGACCCATCTATGGGATATATATTATTTTATAGGCCGCGGAGGGTTTTATCAAATGAATTTTCAGCAACTCCACACTTTTTGATCCTTAGGGTATGACATATGCTCTAGAACTGATCGAAACTTTTATGGTTCGTCTGCATAATTATAGACTCATATTTAGAAAATCACCCTTCACTAGATATTGGTACAAAACTGACTTTATGACTCATGGAATTTTCTATGACTCATAAAGGGTATCGTAGATCAGTAATTTTTGTAACTTCTACATACTTAGATAAATAAATCATCCTAACCTTGTAAGAACTCTCAAACCAACATAAAAACACATCAAATCTACTAGCATCACTATAAGAACTCTCAAATTTCCAAGTTTTAATCATCAAAATTATTGTATTTTGGCAGCAAATCACATATGTTCCTCTTTGCACTTCTCTTTATTCCTTAATTCACTCATGTTTTGATATATTTTATTGAGTTGAGAGGGCAACATAGGGTGATGGATGTATTACAACCATCCAACATAAGTGAATACTTCTTGCATCTACCATGATGCTTAGTTGTATGTCATATTGCCATGGTCTCCCAAATAGCACATAATAATCTTGCATTGGGACCATATCACATAGATCTTATCTTGATAGTTCTCAATTTGAAATTTGATCAACACTTATTGTTGCACTGCTTATCAACCATTGATGTTTGTAATACATAGCATGATTAGTAGTAGGGAGTATTAGGTATTCCACTATTAATGATAAAGGAACATACATTACGTTTGATGAGGCACTTGGAATAGAAGAGATTTTCTCTTTGACATGGATCATCCATGGCCTTGCTAATCATGACTCATGTCACCATATATATGGGCATGGTGAACTCTCATTCTTGAGGCCAAGCATCTACAATTGGATTTTTCCTCATCAACCCATTAGGAATGGCTGCATCTCTCCCTCAACATGGATCTTGTTCCTCACTATCATCATCATCAAACTCATTTTCATCTTGGGGATTATCTTCACAACCTTCTTCTTGGTCTATATCTTCATCAAGGTACAACTCTCATTCTTGGACTAGGCTATTCAACCGATTAGGACACTCCTGCATCATATAACCCTATATTATACACTTGTTGAATGCCTTTAGGGTACTTGACCGGTTCTTTGTTACCTCCTTCTATTGTTGAATACTTTGGAGCATTGCATTCAATGGCTTTCTTCTCATAAGGATTTTTAAGATCCTTGCCTTTGTTCCATCCCGAAGATGTTTGAACTTTATCCTTTTTCTTACTCCAAGAATGATGATGATATACTTTGTACTTATATGACTTTTCTTCCTTGAGTTCCCTCTCTATCTCATGGGCTACTTCAAAGATGTCATTCAAAATAGTAACCTAGTGAATTGCCATCTTAGAAGAGATCTTTTTGTTCAATCGTACCTTAAAATGAATGATGGCATACTATTCTTATTATATATAGCTTTAAGATCAAATTTTGTAACTCATAATAGTAAGCTGCTATACTCTTGCTTCCCTGCCTCAAATTGAACAATTTGGCAAGCAATTCTTTTCTATACTTTTTGGACTCTCATAAGGGCTTTCAAATTGGTGCACATTGGTGGTAGTCCACCTTGAAGAATTAGATAGTATATATTCATGTATTCCCACCATGTAATATCATACCCATCAAATTGAGCAATAGCAAAATAACTCTTCTTGATCTCGGTCAAATCATTGACATGAAAGATCCTTTCACAAAGTGACACCCATTCTAGACAAGCATCGGGATTGTATTTGCTTCTGAAAGTTGCGGGAATAGATTTGATAGAGTTGATTCCTACATCTCAACCTCCATTTCCACTATGGTCAATGTTATGTTGACCTCTTGGAAATTTAAAATGTTGGTTACCTTGCTCTTCTCCGAAATCTTGTGGCTAGTGATATGCTGTAAAAATACAACACATTTGATGCTTAAAACTTGGAACATTATGTGTTCTCATAGCGAAATTAGTAGATTTGATGTGTTTTTATGTTTCTTTTGCAAGAATATAGGGTTGGTTTGATTTTGAGCCTAAGTGTGCAAAAGTTGTAGAAAGTGCTGATATACGAGACCCTTTACGAGCAGTCTCCATTTTCAAAGGCCATGGAGATGGTTTCATACAAAAATCTAGTGAAGGGTAATTTTTTGAAGTTGAGTCTACGAACATGCAGACGAACCATAAAAGTTTTTACAAGCCATACATGGTGTTGTGCCTTGAGGATCAAAAAGTAGGGAGTTGATGAAAAGTGATGAGACGAAACCTTTTACAGGACATAAACTTTATATAGCCCACAGATGGGTCTCGTAGAAGTTTCCCCCAAATTTGGTGAAAGAATCCACCAGCCCTGACTATGTGTCACAAAATATTATACGACCCATAGAAGTGTCGATAGAGCCTGCCAACCCAGTTCTCCTAAATTATTTTGGTTTTGCATTTTAAATACTATAAATAAGTTTTTAAGATTATTTTTCATACAACATAGTAGAGAATAGTATAGAGCTTGAGAGATACATTGTGAGACTCTTGTGAAATATCATTTTGTGTGCTTAATTCAATCTTGTGATTCTTGGAGAAGAGCTTGGATTTGGTGTTCCTAATTCTATTGTAGAAGTTCTCAATTAGGTTATTCAAATTCATGATTCTTCCATCTACACTAATAATGAGTAGCTAAATATACAACTAGGGTTGTAGGAACTATAAAGAACTAACAAGGTAAACTGAGATAATCATCATTCTTGGAAAGTGTGCATACATGTATTAATTAATTCTATTTAGTTTGCATGCTTTTTAGCAGTCGCCAATGCTAGAACTCTCTTAGTGTTACTAACTGGATCAAGGTTGTAAATATAACGACCCCAAAAAGTGCCCGAAAATGTGCCTCAGAAATATCAGAATCATAATTTCCATATATCTCAAAATTCGTACATGATATCAAAAATCCAACTTCATATTCTTGTTCAGGGGGAAAAATCAAGTGAAAAATGGGTGTAACACAAACTTTAGAGCAACCACAGCAAAATCTAAAATTTTAAGCGAGCAACAAAAATAGTGTGCCTGAGCGCCCCTAGTGCGACGCAGCTGGGGCGCACCACTGCCTTATTTTGTGCCTATTTATTTTATTCTAGTCCAAGTCTTTTGGGTCATGTACCTAAGCCTTACCATATGTAAAAGTACCTATACTTAGCATTATTTTATTCTCATATAATACAAGACATTATCCAATACTCTCTCAAACACAGACAAATATTTCACCCAATTTAAGTGTCCCAAACTCACTTTCGGCTCTCAAGAAACTCATTCAAGCTCCAAGCTCTCATTCAAATCTAAGTCAATCTCATTTAAGTCATTTAAGACCATTGTGGGTCCCCCACATCAAGCCAAGTTCAAAATAATTTCAATTGGCTAAGTTTTACACAAGTATTGGTAGGAGGGTCAACTTTAAAGGGGCATATCTCTTAGCACACAATGAAATGGGTGGCCCATGACCTACCAAATCAAATATATTTGAATTACTATCCAATGCACTTAGTTTCACCTTATTTAGGGTTTGGGATGAAGAAGTTATGCCTGCGTTCGTAGAATTTATATGTGTAGGAAAATATACGGGTTTTTGTCAAATTCTGCCTCATTGATGGCATTCCATAAATTTAGCCATTTCTATTTGTATTTGGGAACTCCTATGCTATCAAAACACCTCTTCAAGACCTAACCCTATGCCTAAAGATCAAATTCACTCCTTCCGATTAGAATACACTCTCAAATGCTCTCAAGGGCCTCCATTAAAATCAAAATACAAATTCAAGGAAACTCAATAGCAAGCTTTGGATTCCAAGACCCACTTCATAACTTCAAGTCTTTCACAACTCAATGTCAAAAAATTCAAGTTCAAAGGTACGTGGTTTTCAATCATGGTACCTTTCATCCATGAAGTCTAATCTTCCATTTCTATGGAAATTACATATTTTGTGTTGCTTACGGGTATTACTAATTACAGATTATGATCATATACTATATTGGGATTTTATGAAAGTTTGGTTGAAAATACATGATTACTCATTTTTAAGCCTGAGATGATTTACCAATTATGATTATGCATGTTTTAAGCTATGGAACTGTGATGTCTCTTGATATTTGATGAGGGTTTGCAATGTATTTTGGAAGATGGTATTACTAAGTGTTGGTAGTCTATTTTACTTCAAGTTTTCTTGCATGATTTTACTCTTGAATTGTACTTTTTTACACTAGTATTACACACCCGTCAAGTGTTTGATAAAATGCCTTTTCAAAGATTCTTTAAGTTTTGATGATCCACTGGTTGAGTTATGATTCAAGTTACTCTATGATGATTATGGGCTTTCTAAAGATGAGTTTAAGTCATGACAATATTGATGATGTTATCAGGCCGTTTTAAGCCTCTTTTTCAAGATTATACCTCTTGTGAGCCTTGGATGTTGATGTTAATGTATGGGTAATGTTGATGATGACCCATTCTTATAACTGAAGTTCGGCTCACTATTTGAGGTCAATGATGTTAAGATCTACTCGTGTCATGTCTTTATGTCTATTGTAAGTTGTTAAAGTATGATTATCTTATATCTTTTGTGGGATTAGACTTAGCACCGAGTGGACTAGAGGCGAGTCCCTAAGTCCTAGAACTATATGCCAGCATAGGTGAAAGGATTACAGGCGAGTACCCAAATCTCTAAGAGGTGAGTACCCTAAACATGAGGGCTTAAGGGGAGTACCCAAGTCCAAGAACTAGAGGTGAGTACCCAGTTCACACTAGGCTTAATAGATACACTTAGTCATTAGGATGTTCACCTTGGCAAGTAATTTCCCTCTATTCTTCAGTGTGTTTACATCGGGATTCCAGGTTATAGTTTGCTTGGTCTTATGGTATGTTGATTAAGGTTTCTTCCCACACTTATATATTATGTTCTATGCAAGATTAATGATTTGCAAAGCATGACTTACTTAAGCATTCGTCGTACATGCCAAATTATTATTATGCTATCTATTGCTTATAATTATGCATTTTGATTATGATGCCTATCTGTTGTTGCATTACATCCCACATACATAGTATGTTCTACATGATGTTACCATGTAGGAATTAAAGCTCCTATCCTCGTGGATATACGGATTGTTCAAGTTAGCTTTTGGTGAGTCCTCATGTCAGGGACAATATCTATCTTCTTTCATGCTTATGATTAGACTACATCTTATATATTTTGGAATACTTATGACTATGAGGATGAGCCCGGTTGCTTGTCTTGGCCCCTTCTAAGTTCTATGTCTAGAGGTGTTGTTGGTCAAGTTATGTATTATGCTTGAACTTTGACATGTTTACATTATTCAAGTGTTTAACTCCTTCCCTTAGTCCCAATTCCTCTTGTTATGCTTAACTCTTATTGTCATTTTTCAATTGCTTTCGCGACCAAGGATTAGTAACGATATGCTATGAGGCTTTTTTGGGGTTCCTTTAGGTTTCCCATTCGCCAGTCAAGACTAGGCCCTAGGCTTGAGTCGTGACAGTAATAAATAGGAAAAGAGATTAATTATCAAGTTTAGATTGATGTTTCTCCTCTAATCAACCAAAATGGATCAAGGGAAGGTTGTACTGGAACAATAGGTAAGGGTTAGTAATGTCACACCACAGGGATTGATCAAATTACATAGTGAAGTTTGCTTATCGCCTAGATCAGAGAGATTGGTAAACTAAACTTATTGTATTGCTTACTACAAACTAGAAAAAATTCAATTATCTAATAATGGGTAATCATGGGTAACACAATACCCTAATCAGTCTTTACACTGATCTCACACTTGTCTTAGTCTAGGATTACTTTTCATAGTTTTTACAACCCCTTCCCCCTCTTTTTGGGAGATATGTAGGTTAATCCATTCAAATTGCTTTAAATTCTTCTAAGTCTACCATATTCCCTGTGGACTCTACCCTAACCTTTGTTAGGTTATATATCTTGACAACAACTGCTTTAGCCTTTACAAAGAGGTGTACCTTAGGTGACAATAAGATGTTTGCACTGTTGCCAAGGAATATGGCTAGACTTGTTTAAGTTGAGTAGTTAAGCAATGAATACTCATTTCCCTTGTTTTACATATTTGTTGTTTTTGTTTTGTTTTAGAGTGTAGGTGTAGTGCACAACATGCGAATTCAAGGAATTCCTTTGACTCCATTTGACCAGAGAACCAAAGAACATTGAGAAGGGTAGCCTAAAATTGCATAAACAACATGGTTAATGTAGCTCTGAATCAGAACCAGAATAAAATTAAATTGACAAAAACCTATTATGGCTAAATCCTATTGCTATGAATCATAGGTTGTTCGCAGGCCTACCATCAGTGGATCTACATAGCCATCTACACAACATTGTATTTATCTGTAAGAGTATAATGGGAACTCAAAATCTATCTAATGATGTTGTCAGGCTTCATATCTTCCTATTATCTCTAACAAGAATGCAATGCTATGGCTATCCGAAATCCCATAGAGTTCGACACCAGTTGGGTTGAGCTTTAGAAGACCTTTTTGGATAGGTTCTTCCTGAGATCGAGAAAGCTCAAGTTGAAGGATTAGATCAAGAACTTTGAGCAACTTCCTGGTAACATGACCTGTACACATAGGAGTGATTTACAAAGTGTCTGAGGAGTGTTCCTAACCACAAGGTAGTTGAAAATGCCTTGGTAGAGATCTTCTACCATACCCTAGATGAGAATAGCTAAGCATGTGCTAATACCATCATACGTGATGCATTTTTAGATCAACCATTTACATGGGTTTCCAATAAGCTAGAAAAGGTGGTCAAGACAAACCATGCATGAGGTCTGAGAGATAGGTAATCTACCAAGAGCTCATGTGCAGTCACTATTAGTTTAGAGCAAGCTAAAATAGATGAGTAGATAATGTTAGAGCTTGCCCGAATTAGTACTAACATGGAGTTATTAATGAATATACATCAGGAATGAGTTAATGCAATTGCTCATGAGCCTTCATGAGCACCCATGTACAAGAAGCCTTCTTATGATGAAGACACTTGCTTCATTAGTGATCAAACAGGGGGTTTCTGGACCAACATGCAAGAGGTTGTGTGTAAAGAAATCATCAAGTGGTTAGATGCTAAGGTGAACTATCTATTCACTAATAGTGAATAGGTAAGCTTGGTTCAATGTGTTCTAAGAAAGGGGATATCACCATAGTCCCAAATGCTAGTAATGAGTTGATTCCCATGTGACCAGTCACTAGGTGGAGGGTGTGCATGGACAATGAAAAGATCAATGCATCAACAAAAAAGGATTGTTTCCCTATGTCGTTCATTTACCAAATGCTAAATCGCTTGTCTAAAAAAGGTTGGTACAACTTTTTGGATCATTACTCAAGCTATAAGTGATGCAAGTGGGGTCGCGCTTAGTGTAGTGTTGGGATAACATCAAGAGAAGATATTACATCACATCTATACTATGCTAGCAAAGCCCTAGATGTAGCCTAGTAGAACTATACTATCATTGAACAGGAGCTACTTGTAGTGGTCTTTGCATTCAAAAATTTAGGTCGTATCTTTTGGCGACCAAAGTCATTGTTCATATGGATAACTCGGTAGAGTGGTACTTGATCGTGAAGAAGGATGCAAAATCAAGACTGATCTAATAGGTACTTTTTCTTCAAGAGTTTGACTTTGATGTTATCTATAGAAATGGGATAAAAAATCAAGTTAAAGTCACCTCTCTAGATTGAAAGATGGAGCCATGGAAAAGTTCAATGATGGAGTGGAGATTAATGACTCATTCCCTGATGAGAGAGTGTTAGTAGCATCCTATGATTTAATACCATGGTTTGCAGACTATGCGAACTATTTGATTAGTGATATTGTGCAGCTAGACTTGAATACCTACCATGGCCGCAAGTTCAGGTTTGGTGTGAGAAAGATCTTTTGGGATGATCCATACTTATTTCATGTGTGTGTAGATGGGATTATTCATCATTGTGTCCTTGAGGTCAAGATGATGAGTATCTTAGAGGCATTCCACTAGCCTATAGTAGGTGAGCATCATTGTGTAGTCCGAACAACACATAAAATCTTGAAGTATGGCTACTACTAGACAACCATCCCCTAAGATGCTCACTACAATTCAAAAGCATGTGATAATGTCACAGAGAAGGTAGTGTTTCCTCAAACATGAGCTCCCTCTAAACACCATTATGGTGTTAAGTTATTTTATGTGTAGAGAATAAATTTCCTAGATCCATTTATTATCTCACATGGGAAGAAATATATCTTAGTGGTTGTGGACTATGTATCAAAATGGATGGTAGCAGTCACTCTCCCCAATAATGAAAGGAAAAGTGTCACAACATTTCTGAAAAAGAACATCTTCTCAAGGTTTCGTACCCTCTGGCAATTATTAGGATGGAGGTTTTCATTTCTACAACAGATTGTTCAAGGCTCTACATTAAAAATATGGAGTAAAGCATAGGGTGGAAACACCCTACAATCCTCAGACAAGTGGTCAAGTGAAGGTATCTAATAGGGAAATCAAACAAATTCTATCCAAGACAGTGAATGCAAACTAGACAAATTTGTCGTAAAAACTTGACGATACGTTATGGGTATATCATACTACATTTAAGACCCCTATAGGTATGTCTCCTTACTAACTTTTCTTTGGTAAAGCTTTTTACTTGTCGGTGGAGCTTGAGCATAACGTGAATGGGTGCTAAAAAAGTTGAATCTAGACAGGAATAATGTGGCAAACTCTAGGCTGAGCCAATATAAGAAGCTCAATAAATTTCATTTGAGGGAATATGAAAGCTTTGTCCTATATAAACAAAGGATGAAGTTGTAGCATGATTGTTGCATAGAGAATGGACAATATGCACTAGGGGACTTATTGTTGCTATATAACTCTAGGCTAAAGTTGTTCCCTAGGAAATTCAAGTCCAGATGGTTGGGACCTTTCAGTGTATCATATGACTTTGACCATGGGGCCATTGAGTTGGAGAAGAGGAGTGGTGCAAAGTTCAATGTGAATGGCCAAAGAGTCAAACTATATCTTTGAAATGTTGAGGAAATAAAAATGGTTGAAGCATGGACATTTGGTGAAGTCTGAGTATCCAAGTTGTATATGTCATGTAGCAACAATAAATTAGGCGTTGCTTGGGAGGCAACCCAAGGTAGAGACTATCTCTTAGGCACCCAAGGATGTTTCTTTTTGACCCCTACACTTTCTTATTCTATTGTGCGCATTGAGGATAATGTAAGTCTTTTTCGATGGGGTGTGGGTAGTTATATGCCTCAGTGAAGTATGAATAACCTTAGCATATAACTATCCCAAATTTTAAAGCCTAGGGCCTTTCTTGCTTGTGTTCTTTTTCCCCAAGGATATTTAATTTCTATTGAACTAGCATGTTTAGGATGTGTTGGTAATAATAGTAACATGTAATACTAATATCTATGGCATATGTTTTTTATGTGTGGAAAATGATACCCACCAAAATTTTTGTTAGTTAGTCTTGATAGCAACCATACATGTTTGATTGTTGACAATGCTTATTCTAATAAATAAGAATAAATTATGATGACAAGCATGATATGAGAGTTTTTTTTAATAGGGTAATCAGTGTCATTTGTGTGAGCTTTATTTGCTAAATTCCTATGTTGTTCTTCAATTCAGCACTTGCCTTGTTCCTCTGACTTAGATTATAGGTTAGTTGGTTAAGAAAGGATCTTAGGTCGTTGTTCATATTAGTCCACTTAGCCTAAAAAATCAACTAAATGTGTAAAGTATCTCTTGATCCCAATGTTTGAGCCTTATATGTACCCTTCTCTTCGTAAAAAACTAAATTTCCTAGCCTTTTTAGATGTAAATTCTTGAAATTGGCCTTGGTCCTTCCTTGAACATTGTGCACCTTGATTGAGGCAAAAAAAAGTTTAAGTTGAGGGTGGTTACCAAAATTGGTCCTAGTTCCTAGGTTGTATATTCTGCACCTTGACTCAAGCTAAAACACTAAGTTGAGGTGCCTAGTGTAAGGGTAAACACCAAACGAAAGGAAAGCTAGTGATACATGGAAAAAGGGATAAAACTGTATTCTGGGTACAAGAAAAATGAGTTGATGCATAATCAATAATCTACGACAAAAAAAGATGTGAAAACAAATGGCAAAAACCTAATAAATGAGAATAAAGCACCTAGAAAAGCTTGAAATAGGAGAAAGGGAGAATAAAGTGAAAAATAATAATGTTGGTAGCGCAAAAGTGTACGAAAACATAGTGCCAAGGAGGGCCTTTAATCACTATGTTCCCAAAGCATCATACCAAAGCCCCCTCAGCCTACGTTACAAGCCAATAATGTCCTAAAGTAATCCTAGTCTAAGTAGTCAAAGGTCATAGTCATGAGTATAGGGCAAAGCATATGATATTGACTAAGGTGTTTGAATGTCTTTTGTGGAAGTGTATAATTTTGCATAGTCCCCAGCATTGAATATGAAAATTATCATCATGAGAGGGATATAGGACTTTTTTTTATGATGAAATTTGTATTGCATTATTGATCTTAGACTAACTCAGTGAATGTTACTTATTGATAATTGCCTTACTTGTTATAGTTGCACTGTCACATATGTTGATCTACATTTGTTTACTTGATAGTTATCTAATGTGCTTTTAAGAGTGGTATAGGTATCTATGCTTGAGTTTGACAGGATGTATGTCATTTATTAGCTCCATGTATTACTATACTGCTTATGTAGATTGAGTTCATCGCTTGAGCACAAGCAACAATTTTAAGATAGGGATGTTGATGTGCTGTCAAAATACAACACTTCTGATGCTTATAACTTAGAATATTGTGTGTTCTCATAAAAATGTTAGTAGATTTCATGTGTTTTTATATTAGTTTTGCAGGATTATAGGGTTGGTATAATTTTTGGGCTAAGTGTGCAAAAGCTACAAAAAATGATGATATATGAGACACTTTATGGGCCGTGGAAACTTTCACGGGCAATAGAGTTGGTTTCATACAAAATCTAGTGAAGGGTGACTTTTTGAAGTTGAGTCTATGACTATGCACATGAGTCGTAGACTTGGTGTCGTGCCCTGAGGATCAAAAAGTGAGGAGCTGTTTTAAGTTATCAGGTGAAATCCTTTACGGGCCATAGAACTTTATACGTCCCATAGGTGGGTCTTATAGAAGTTGTTCCCAAAATTTATAAAAGAATCCATGAATCCCTGACTACGTGCTATAAAACATTATATGGCCCATAGAAGTGCCCATACAGCCTGCCGACATAATTCTCCTAATTTATTTTGATTTTCTATTTTAAATACTATAAATAGACTTTTTCTATTATTTTTCACACAAAATAGTAGAGAATAGTACAGAGCTTGAGAGTAACATTGTGAGACTCGTGTCAAACATTATGTTGTGTGCTTAATTCGTTGTTGTGATTATTGGTAAAGAGCTTGGATTTCTTGTTCTTAATTCTATTGTGGATGTTTTCAATTATGTTATTCAAAATCATGATTCTTGCATCCCCACTGATAATGATAGCTAAATCCATAACTAG
Source organism: Solanum sejunctum (assembly GCA_025642045.1). Lineage (NCBI taxonomy): Eukaryota > Viridiplantae > Streptophyta > Magnoliopsida > Solanales > Solanaceae > Solanum > Solanum sejunctum. Next base: position 22,670 of record JAOTQJ010147042.1, read on the forward strand.
GATTGTGGAAACCATAAAGAACTAACAAGGTAAAACCAGATAATTCATAATTCTTGGAAAGTGTGCATACGTGTATTAATTAATTCTCTTTGGTTTGTATGCTTTTTAGTGGTGGCCAACATTAGAAATCGACTAGTGTCACTGACTAGATCAAGGTAGTAATGAATAGAAAAAAGATTAATTAATAGGATTCGATTGATGTTTCTCGGCTAATCAACCAAACTGGATCAAGGAGAGGTTGTACTGAAATAATAGGTAAGGGTTAGTAATGTCACAATATGAGGATGAATCAAATCTCATATTAAAAGTTTCCTCTCTCCTGGGTCAAAGGATTTGGTAAACTTAACTTACCGTTCTGCATGCTACACACTAGAAAAGATTTTAAGTATCTAGTAATACAAAGTTAGGGAATCATAGGGAACATAACACCTTAGTTGATCTTCATACTGATCTCACACTTGTCTTAGTCTAGGATTACTTTTCATAGTTTTTCAAAAAAAAAAATACCCCCCACCCTTCCTTGGGGAGATAAGTAGTAATGACCAAAATTTCTTTAAATTCTTCTAAGTCAGCCATATTCCCTATGGGATCGACCTTAATGTCAGTTATGTTATATATCTTAACAACGACTGCTTTACCCTTCAAAAGGAGGTGTGTCTTAGGCGATATCAGTTAGTTAAAATAAGGTCTTCTTCCAGGTGGAATTTGACTAAATCTACCTCCATGAACTCGATGTCCCTTTGTTTTATTGACACATGTCTGTGGACATCATTCTACGGTGCCTCTTCACCTTCAACATCAGACCTTTTATGGTACTCTTCCTCTCTCATTTCCTCAACTTGAATTGGTTGATCCTGGGCTTGGGGTGCCTGAAAGGGTGGATTTTGGTTTAGTGGTGCTTGATAAGGTATATATGGGTTTGGTGGAACTTCATGATGAATTTTGTTTTGTGGTGGTATGATATTATGGGTACTGGGGTTGGAGTTCACATGTGTTGAATTGAATACTTGATAGAATGTTCACGAAGTCATAGTAGGAGAAGAAGGACAGTTAGGACCACTTGTTGAAGCTCAATAGGTAGTTTGTGGAGTGGTATTTGTAGAGTTAAGTCAACCCTCTACATTGATCACTCTACCTTCCATAGCAGAGATACTACCTTGAATGGTGGATACATGAACCTTTATTTCTCTAACTCAAATGGTGGATACATGAACTTTTATTTCTCTAACTCATATTGGAAATTACTTCTATTATAGCATCCAAAGTGACTCCTCTAGTGGGTGGTGAAGTTTTATTCCCACTTTCCATTGTACCTATTAAAACAACACCCAACAAAAACAACAAACAACATTAGCTTTAGTGAAATAGCCTCACAATCACTCATCTTTACACACCTGTCATTGCCTCCAAAATTGTCTCAGCTAAGGTAGAAGATTGTATATAATAGATTGTTCACAAGGTATCAATTTATACTCTTGTCTCAGAGTGTATTATTGTTTTGAGAAGAATGGATGACACGATTAAAGCAAATGGACGAAAATGACCCCAAAAAGTGTCTGAAAATGTACCTCGAAAGTGCCCAGAATCAGAATTTTCATATATCTAAAAAACCATTTGCTATTTCAAAAATACAACTTTATATTCTTGTTTAGGGGGGGAAATTGAGGAGGAAATGGGTCTAACCCAAATTATAGAAATCGTATCAAAATCCAAAAATCGCAAAGATGTTATTTTGGAGGGTCAACTTTGAAGGGGCATATCTCTTAGCACACAAATATATAGGTGGATCACGATATATAAAATTAAAGCTCTTTGAATTATCTTTCCAATGTACTTAGTTTCACCTCATTTTGAGTTCGAATGAAGGAGTTATGCTATTTTCATGGAACTCATTTGTGTTGAAAATGCAATTCTAGTGAGCAGTCCATTTTGGTCCTATTTTCTCTTGACTTTGGTCTAAGACCTTTAAGTCTTAGGCCCTAGGGTTTCGAAACTTGAAAATATAGTAGCCTTATTTCACCCTCATATTATCCAAAACATTCCCCAAAATACTTAGCCAAATATTTACTCCCAAATTCAAGTCCCAAAACACAAGACCAATCTTAAAGATTTCACTCAAACTTTAAGTCCCCATTAAATCTTTCTTTAAGGATTATCCAAAAGCTAAGGTATGTGGTGTTGAACCATTAGGCCATTCCACCCATGATGCCTAAACCTCCATTTTACTAATATTGCATGATTTAAAGTTAATTTTACATGTGGGTCTTGTATATTGAGAAATTTACTGCATTATGATTTTAGTTCATGAAAGTATAGTTGTTTTAGCATGTTTTGAGCTCTAAATCTTGGATATAAGGTTTGATTTAATGAGGGGTTTTGATGTGTATGTCTTGAGGGTATTGCAAGGTGTTGGTTGATGGTTTTACAATGGATTTTCTTACATGATTTCATCTCTAAATTGCACGGTCTTTTACCCCCATCACACATCTATCAAGTGTTTGGTAAAATATCTGACTAGGGTTTTTTGAGGAATTGTCAATGCAATGTATGTTTAATGAGTTGAATGATATTATGATAATTATATGATGATGAAATGATATATGTATGTGATGACCAAATGATGAGAAAAAGGGAATAGATGTATATAATGAAGAAAGGAATGTATATATGTGTTTAAATCATGTAAAGCACCTATGCTATTGCAAGTGAATTGTTGGGCTCTTATGTTGTTATGTTCTTGTGAATTATTGATGACTTATTGGATTCTTGAGATAAGGTTTATGCTATTGTCAATTGTAAAAGCCTACTAAGAAGGGTTGTTAACTATGTTACATGCTTTACCCTCTATTACAAGGCCCATTCCTACATGTAGGGGTTATGAGCTATGTTGTACACCTTTACCCGCATGTACGAATGCAATCTACTCCTTATGAGGTTTTGCTACTCTTTATGAGGTCATGCTACCCCTTATGACGTTATGTTACTCTTTATGAGGTTATGCTACTTCTTATGAGGTTATGCTACTCTTTATGAGGTTATGCTACTCCTTATGAGCTTATGTTACTTTTTATGAGGTTATGCTACTCCTTATAAGGTTATATTACTCTTTATGAGGTTGTGTTACTCCTTATGACATTGTATTACTCTTTATGAGGTTCTGCTACTTCTTATGAGGTTATGTTACTCTTTATGAGGTTTTGCTACTCCTTATGAGGTTATGTTACTTTTTATGATATTTTGCTACTCCTTATGAGGTTATGTTACTATTTATGAGGTTATGAACTATGATGTGCTCCTTACCCTCATGTACGATTTAGGTTTATGCTAGGAATTCATGCTATATCTCTCACCCTCTAATACAACATAATTGGATAAGCTAATTATGTTATCTTATTGGGTTAAATAAGCTATGAACGAATGGATATTTTCAAGAATATTTTACTACAAGCATTGTTCATGCATGCCATATTGTCATATTATGCCTATTGCCTATTGTTATGCATTTTGATTACATTACCTATCTCTTGTTGAATTGCATCCCACATACTTAGTATATTCAAATATACTAACGCATACTCTATCCCTACTTGATGTTATCATGTATGAACCGGAGCTCCTATTGATTCTACTTGTAGCTAGATGGATTGTTCAAGTTAGCCTTTGGTTAGTCCTCCATTCCGTGGACAATGACTATTTTCTTATGTTATATATTAGGATTCTCTTTCATTAATTCAATACTTATGACCATGACAGTGAGACTGGTTGCTTTGTCTTGGACCCTTCTAAGTATCTATGTTTATAGGTGTTATTGGACAAGTTATGTATTACGTTTGAGCTTTGACTCATCAATGTTTTATTTAAATATTAAACTCTCTTTCACCCTTAGTTCCATTTCCCCTTTTCATGTTTCTTATGATATTTTATATTGCTTTCGTGACCAAGGATGTATAATGATATGCTATTAGGCTTGTTTGGGATTTCTTCGTGTTCCCCATTCACTGATCACATCTAGGTCCTAGGCTTGGGCTATGACAAGGATGGTATCAGAGCACTAGGTTGATAGATCCTCGGAGTCCAACATACTATGTTTGTTAGAGTCATATTCATGGTTATGTTGTGCAACATAACTATGAGTAGGAGGCTCTGAGACGTTTTAGGAGATGTTTCCCTTCTTCATTGTTTATGTTTTGCTTAAGAAGTTATATAGGGTCTCCCCCTCTAACAAATATTCTTTGATCTTTTAGTTGATCATGTCTCTTCAAAAAAGAAGGGAAAGGAAGGTAAGTTGAAGGTTTTGATGTTGATGGATTCAAGTTTTATTCTTTCTTTTGTTATTATTTTTTGTTGCTAGTGGGCATCTTGTGTGTCCCAAGTAGTGATGTGAACCTTTATCTCTCAGCTAGGTATATGGTTGCTAGGAGTTTCATAGGTGTTGTTCCGGGTTTGTATTGCATTAGGTCTTGCTTTATGACTTATTAGAATTGGTACAGTGGATTTTGATGTCATTATAGGCATGGAATGGTTGCATATATGTTGTGTCTTCATAGGCTGTGGAATGCTTAGAGTTAGATCCAGAATCCCTAATGAGCTCGTCCTTGAGTGGGAGGTTGTCAAATGGTAGCTAGGGAGGTATGTCCATTTCATATCTTAAGGTATAATTGGTCCCTAGGGGTTGTGCTTAGCATCTTGTGAGAATTGGAGGTGTTAAACCTAAGTTGTTTTGTCTATAGAATTTTTGGTCGTAAATGGTGCTTTGAATGTCCTTTCTTATATTTTCAATTTGGGGTAGTGTCTTTTGGTTTGACTAGTGCACTGTTTATGCCTATAAGTCTCATGGGTAAGATTTTTAGTCCCTACTCTAATAGGCTTAGGGTGGTTTCGGTGATGATATGATGGTTAAGGATGGTTGATCTATTTAGTAAACTACACTGGGTTAGTCACTTCACTAAGGTTAATTTGAGGTTTGGGTTTTGTTCTCAAGTATGGAAGAGGGTAGGTGATATCCTTAAGTGTCCTTTTGAACTAGGAATGATCATTTTGAATAATGGTGGAGTTGTTTGGTTGGCTTATGCACCGGTGTTATTTGTGGATCTCTTAAATAGGATCTTAAAACCATACCTTGATATGTTTGTGGTGGTTTCTAGTGATGAGGTATTGATTTGTTTAGAGCTTGTGAATCATTTGGGGATAGTGCTGCAAGTCTTGGAGGATGAGAGGTTGTTTGCTAAATATGATAGGTGTGCATTCTAGATAGCGAGAAGGTGGTTAGAGTTCTTTAAGGATTATGAATGAGTGTGCATTATTTTTCCTTGGTAAGCCTAATGTTGTAGTAGGTGCTCTAGGTAGCCTAGCATGTTTGTTGATGGTGTCAAAGAGGATACTAGTGGGGTCTATTAGTGATTAGATCGGAAGTTAAGTTGAGGAAGTTAAGCATGGTGGTGCAACATTCTTGATGGTTCCATATCTTCTTGGATTAAGAGGTCTAGATTAGGCAAGGCCTTGATTCCGCCTCATTAGAGTTGGAAGTTTTGGGTGAGAAAATGATAGAGCGGGGGTTGTCTCCCAATGGAGAGATGGTGGTTATGATGCTAAGTGGGTTAGTGTATTTAAGGTTGACAGTTGAGTTGAGGATTGTGTGTCCTTCTAGAGTGTAAAGGGAGGTTGGTTAGGTTGCATAAGTTTGGGAATTGCCTATGGTATGGTTATGGTTTGTCTAGTTTTTCATGATTTTATGTTAAAGGGATGTGGTGGTGGCTCTAGTGCTATAGAACACGTAAGATTGTGGGTGTTATGGAGGATAAGTTACCTTAGGAAGAGGTCCCAGTGGAGGTATTGTATGGAATGGTTGAAGAAGGTGATTGGTAAGGGGGTAGTGTTTGTCAAGGCCCTTTGGAAGAACCATCAAGTCAAAAGTGTATCTCGGGGAACCAGAGCGGGCATGGAGGAGCAATATCCACATTTCTTTCATTTTATTCAAGATTATGATGACATGCCAAGTACTTTCTATGATTTCAAGTCTTATGTTTCAACCCCTATGTCATTCATATGCATTCATGTTTAAGTTGGCAAGTTTATGATGATTGTACACTTATGCTGAGGTTTTGAAAATAGTGTTTTAAAGTGTATTGTTGCATTCTTATCAGTGTTGATCTCTTTATGATTACTCTTCTCTTGTACATTTCTTTGATATTCGAGGACGAATGTTCCCAAGGGAGAGATATTGAAACGACCCCAAAAAGTGCCCGAAAATGTGCCTCGGAAGTGTTTGGAATCGTAATTACCATATATCTAAACATTTGTTCATTATTTTGAAAATCTAACTTCATATTCTTATTTAAGGGGCCAAATTGAGTAGGAAATGGGTCTAAACCGCATTTTAGAGAAACTGTATCAAAATCCAAAAATCGCAAAAATGCAATTTTGGAGGTCAATATTGAAGGGCCATATCTCTTAGCACACAAAGAATTGGTTGTCCACAACCTACCAAATTAAATCTCTATGAATTATCTTTCCAACGCACTTGGTTTCACCTCATTTCAAGTTTGTATGAAGGAGTTATGCCTATTTTCGTGGAACTCGTTTGTACATAAAATGCAATTCCAGTGAGTAGTCTGTTTTGGTCCTATTTTCTCTGACTTCTTTTAGGTCTTGGGACTAAGGGTTCCCACACTTGAAAATACATATACTTAGCCTTATTTCACCCTTATATCATCGAAAACATTCGACAATAGTCATCAAAACACACAACCAAATATTTACACCCAAATTCAAGTCCCAAAACTCAAGATCAATATTAAGGATTTCATCAAGGATTTCACTCAACTTCAAGTCCCTATTAAAGCCTTCTTCAAGGATTCTCCAAAAGCTAAGATATGTGGTGTTGAACAAGTGGGTCCTTCCAGCCATGGTGCCTAAACGTCCTTTATTCTAATATAGCATGATTTAAAATTGATTTTACATGTTGGTCTTGTATATTGAGAAATTTATTGTTCAATGATTTTAGTTCGTGAAAGTAAAGTTGTTTTAGCATGTTTTGAGCTCTAAATCTTGGATCTAATGTTAGATTTGATGAGGGGTTTCAATGTATATGTCTTGAGGATGTTATAAGGTGTTGATTGATGATTTTACAATGAATTTTCTTGCATGATTTTATATCTAAATTGCATGGTCTTTTACCCCTATCACACACCCGCCAAATGTTTGATAAAATGTCCGGCTATCATTTCTTGAGGAATTATAGGTCCAATGCATGTTTTATGAGTTCAATGATATTACGATGATTATACGATGATTAAATGATGATGAAATGATGTATGTATATGATGACCAAATGATAAGAAAAAGGGAATATATGTATATAAGGATGAAAGGAATGTATATATGTATTTAAATCATGTAAAGCATCTATAGTATTGCAAGTGAATTGTTGGTCTCTCATGTTATTATGTTTTTGTGAATTATTGATGACTTGTTGGATTCTTAAGATAAGTTTTATGCTATTGTCAATTGTGAAAGCTTACTAGGAGGTATTATGAACTATGTTACATGCTTTACCCTCTAGTGCAAGGCCAATTCCTACATGTAGAGGCTATGAGCATGTTGTACACCTTACCCTCATGTACGAATGTAATCTACTCCTTATGAGGTTATGCTGCTCTTTATGAGGTTATGCTACTCCTTATGAGGTTATGTTACTCTTTATGAGGTTATGCTACTCTTTATGAGGTTATGCTACTCTTTATAGGGTTATGCTATTCCTTATGAGGTTATGTTACTCTTTATGATGTTATGCTACTCCTTATGAGGTTATGTTATTGTTTATGAGGTTACACTACTCCATATAAGGTTATGTTAATCTTTATAATGTTATGCTACTCCTTATGAGGTTATGTTACTCTTTATGAGGTTATGCTACTACTTATGATGTTATGTTACTCTTTATGACGTTATGCTACTCCTTATGAGGTTATGTTACTCTATATGAGGTTATGAACTATGATGTACTCCTTACCCTCATGTATGATTTAGGTTTATGCTAGGAACTCACGATGTATCTCTCACCCTCTAGTACAAGGTAATTGGATAAGTTAATTATGGTATCTTATTGGGTTAAGTAAGCTATGAAAGAATGGATATTTTTAAGCATGTTTTAGTACAAGCATTGTTTATGCATGTCATATTGTTATATTATGCCTATTACCTATTGTATGCATTTTGATTATATTGTCTATCTCTTGTTGCATTGCTTCCCATACACTTAGTACATTTAAACGTACTAGTGCGTACTCTATGCCTACATGATGTTACCATGTATGAACCGGAGCTCCTATTAGTTCAACTTATGGCTAGATGGATTGTTCAAGTTAGCCTTTGGTGAGTGCTCCATTCAGGGACAATGAATATTCTCTTACATAATGTATTAAGACTCTCTTTCATTTATTGTATACTTATGGCCATGACAGTGAGCGCCGTTGCTTTGTGTTGGCCCCCGCTAAGTATCTATGTTCAGAGTTGTTGTTGGACAAGTTATGTATTACGTTTGAGCTTTGACTCATCTATGTTATTAAAGTACTAAACTCCCTATTTCTCTCTTAGTCCAATTTTCTCTTTTTCATGTTTCTTATGATGTTTTATATTGCTTATGTGACCAAGGATATGTAATGATATGCTATGAGACTTGTTTGGGGTTCGTTCAGGTTCTTCATTTGCCGGTCACGTCTAGGTGCTAGACTTGGGCCATGACATGGACTTGAATCATGAAGTTAACTACGAATTTAATGGAATAAAAGCACAAAGAAAATGGCACTAACAAAGAAAAGGATTGTAGAACCAATAAATAACAATTAGATCAATTAGAGTTGAAGATTAGCTCCAGAATCTTGAAATGGATGATAATCAAAAGAAAAGAAACTAAGAACATAGAACTGAACTACAAGTTTGACCATTGAACACTTTAGCAGACCACTGAATGTTCCAATTCTGACCACCTAAAGTTACAACAACTAAACCAAATTTAGGCAGACTCAGGTACAATTTTGTGCATCTCCCGATGGGTCTTGTGGTCACAATTTAGCTCACCCTTTTTACCCTTTTGCACCTTTGAAGACCCTAAATTTGACCTTCGTGTGGGTCTCTGGTATTTTATTGACCTAGGACTTTCCCCTTTTGGTAAATTTCTCTTATACTAACACAATTATTCCTTCTATTCTTGCACCTTTTTGGATCAAAGACCTTTTGGAAGATTCATCCTCCTGCATATTTGAATGTTCCTCAAGAACAATATGAACAAGATTAAGATCCAAATTAAAACCTTCAAAATTTTTGGCTGGAAATTTCACAAAATTTGAGATTCAAGTTCCCGTTCATGTAGAGAACAACCCAATACTCTTTAGACTTCAATTCTTAACCAATTTCTTCAAATCTTAAGACCTACTTTCTTCTTCTTCAAGCTTCTTCAATTTACAATGGTGGAATCTTCAACTTCACTCCAAACTACACCAAATCCCAGCTCAAGACTCAAATAACATTAGAGGACACAAATCTAACATTACAAACTTTATACAAGGCTCAAATCGACAAAAAGGTTTTTGGAATTTTCTAAAAATCTTTTGACTCCTTTTTTTTTGCAGTAATAATACAAGACTAGAATTGTAGGAATGAATCTAAGTCTAGCTCTGATACCAAATGATGTAATACAAAATGCAAAATCAAAAATAACAAGATAATAATATAGATAGATAGATTGACACAAAAGGAAATCAAAAGCAATCTAAATGTTTATTAAAAGTAATGACCTCAATTAATAGATGGTTAGATTAACACAAGAAGGGAAATCAAAAGCAACCTAAAGGTATATTAAACCTAAAGACGTCAATTCATTAATCCACAACAAGCACCAAACTTTTACGAATACTTCAAGGGAAATTATATTCCCAAGCAACCTATTTCTAAGCAAAGTTCAACCAAAGTTTGTTCCAAGTTCTCAAACTCACACAAGGAGTATTATTCATCAATATTTCAAATAATGTACCTAGAAATGAGCAACTATGAGATATTCAGAGTCTTAGGTGGATTATTACAAAAAGGGCCCAAAGTGGCCGAAATTGATAAAATGATGGTCAAAATGACGTCTTCTTCTTCATTTGGTGGATCGTGAATCTGCTGCCAAAATATAGGATTTTTGATGCTTAAAACATAGATTTTCTGTGTTTCCAATGTGATGTTAGTGGATTTTTATATGTTTTTGTGTTTGGTTTTCATGGTTTTAGATTTGGCATTGATATTAGGGAGAATATGTAGAAGTTGTTGATTTTACAGATATATGAGACCCTTTACGGGCCGCAGAGCATTCTATGGACCATGAAGGAAGTTTCATGTACAATTATATAGATGGGTGGATTTTAAAAGTTTATTTATGAACATGCAGATAGGTCATAAACTATTTTATGAGTTGTACATCAAGTCTCATTCCCTAAGGATCGGAAATGAAGGACTTTCTAAAGTTTTAACAAACGAAAACCCTTACGAGTTGTACAACCTTTTAGGATCCATAGTGAGGTGTGATAGAAGACTAGTCTAGATTTGCATCAACGAAGTGCAAAATCCCAAATACGGGCCATAAATCACAATATGGCCCATAAAGTATCTCATGAGGCATGCCGACCCAGTTATCCTATTTTCTTTATGACATGTATTTTAAACATTATAAATAGGTTTTTAGGTTATTTTCTTTGAGAGTTCCAAGAGTTAGCAGAAAAATAGTGACATAGAGTAAAGAAAAACATTGGAGAGTTTTGAGAAATGCTTGTATACTTTGATTTGATCTTCTAATTTCAACCTTGTGATTCTCCTTGATTCTTCAATTTACATGGTCTTAATTCAATTGTGTAAGTGTCATGACCCAAAATGGGGCCTAGACGTGACACGATGAATGGGGAGCCGGAAGGGTTCCCAAACAGGCCTCTTAACTTATCATTACACATCATTGATCGCGAAAGCCTTTACATGATATAAAAAAGTAGAAATAAGGGCAATGAGACAGGGGAAAGCTTGCATAACATCATAATCAAGGGACAAAGAGTCAAGACTCATATTATAGATACAAAGCATGTCCAACAACACCTCTACTACATAGACGGGGGCCAAGACAAAGCAACTAGGCTCACCCTCATAGTAAAAATAGAAGATAAAGAAGAGAGTCCCAAAGTGGAGGACTCACCAACTAGCCTGAGTAGTACCAAACTAGTCATATGGAGGAGGAGGATGACCAACTTGAG
>JAOTQJ010147049.1:0-33942 GCA_025642045.1 Solanum sejunctum
GTTGGTGCATTTGTTAGCCCAAATGACATAACAAGAAATTCAAAGTGACCATAGCATGTTCTGAAAGTAGTCTTAGGTATATCTTCTTCCTTCACACTCACTTGGTGATACCCTTAACTCAGATCAATTTTTGAAAAGCATTTGGTACCCTATAACTGACCAAGTAAATCATCAATCCTGGGGAGGGGGTATTTATTTTTAATTATAACCCTATTCAATTATCAATAGTCAATACACATTCTCAAGGTGTCATCCTTTTTGCATACAAATAACACCAGTGAACTCCAAGGGGACACACTAGGTCTTATAAAACTCCTCTCCAATAAGTCCTTTAATTACTCTTTTAATTCACGCAATTCTGCTAGGGCCATTCTATATGGAGGGATGGAAATGGGTTGAGTGCCTGGAAATAACTCAATACCAAAATCTACTTCTCGTTCTATAGGTAATCTTGGAAGTTCTTCACGAAACACATCGACAAATTCATTCACTACTGGAACTGATTAAAGAGTTGGTGGTTCTACCTCCATATCCCTCTCTCTATCTAAATGACATATCCACCCCTTATATAGCATCTTTTTGGCCTTAAAATAAGAAATAAACTTACCCTTTAGCACCCAAATATTAACTTCCCATACAAGAACTGCCTCATTTGGAAAGTGAAAGTACACTCTCTTAGTTCGACAATCCACGGTGGCATAGTAAGAAACTAACCAATCCATACCTATTATAACATTAAATTCCACTATTTCTAGCTCAATAAGGTCTGCTAATGAGTCACAGTCACAAATAGTTACTATACAGTCATAATAAACCCTTCTAGCCATAATAGAATCACTAATTTGTCTAAACACTTCAAATGTTTTGTTCAATAATTTAGGTGTTCTCTTAAGCTTCCTAGTGGAGTGACATATGATAGTGTAGAATCAGGGTCAAATAATGCATATACATTATGTGAAAAGATGAACAATATACCTGTGACCACATCAGGTGAAGCTTCCAAATTTTGTCAACTCCCTAGAGCATAAGTGTGGTTTTGGACTCCGTTAAAGCTAGCTGACCCTCTAACACCTCTACCATGACCCATAGGTGCTTGTTGACCCCTACATAATGGCCGAATTGAGGATGATGATGCAATAGTCAACCTAATAGATTGTGTTATATCACCTATATGCCTCATCGGGCAGTCTTTTATCTTATGATCTGGCGCACCACAGGAATAACAAACATCTGTCCCAATATGACATATACTCGGATGAATCCTTCCACACTATTTACAAATTTTAGTAGGAGTCATTGGCTGGCTTGTTGAATATCCCACTGTCCGGGCACCTTGCCCCTCACTTCTTCGACCAAACTGATTACTTTTAGGCCCTTGAAGCTGTGGTGGATCACTGGCTGCAGAATAGGATGATGATGGCCTAGGTGGTCTATTAGAAAAATGAGGCCTAAGCTCTCCTTAGGCAGGTGTAAACTACGCTATAGATCTGGCCCTTGTAGCCTACTCCCTTTCTAACTCTTGTGTCCTTCTCTGCCTCTGATCCTCCAATTTCTGTGCAAAAGCATGCATCCTCGCTATGTCCATATATTTACTCAAGGAAGCAATAGTGCAGTCTCTGACCAGATACGTATCTAATCTATCTATATATTGATGAACTATATCTGCCACAGTAGTAACTACATTAGGAACATACCTGGACAGGGAATTAAATTGGAGCCTGTACTCCCTCATGCTTATATTCCCTTAGTAGAGATTTAATAACTGATCTGCATGAGCCTCTCGAATCTCTAATGGCAAGTAATGGTCAAGAAATATCTCTTTGAACTCTTTCCAGGTAGTTGGTGGTACATCTATATCTTTGGATTGCTTCCAAGCTTCATATCACAATATAGCCACACCCTTCAACCTATATGTCACTAACTCGACAGCTTTTGTACCACTTACATGCATAACATCTAAAGTATGCTGAATTTGATCAATAAAGTCCTAGGGGTCTTCATTAGGATCTGACCCAGTGAAAAATGGAGGGTCCAAATTAAGGAAATCACGTATCTTCGTGCCAGCGTCCCTACTCGCACCACCTGCACTTATAATTGGGCCTTCCTGTCTTTGGTATTGGCCAACAACTATACGAGTCAATAATTGGACTGCATTTCTTAGATCCTACATGGTAGCATCGATAGGTGGTTCTGGGGGAATTTCACTACTTTTGGGTTCATCAGGAGCTGGAGCGGTTAGAGATATCTGTGATAGAGACTCATCTTGAGCCTCATTTTGTTGTGTCACATGACTGGGTTTACCAACCACCACTTCTACTGCCTTCCCTTTACCTTTTTTCTTCCTATTTTTTGGCATACTTGATCGCTATACAAAATAATTTAGGGGTTAGACACAATCTACCCATTACACTAGCTCTATGGCACGATCTAAAGAACGAAAAGAAAGTAACAACTCCTAAATGCCATGTAGCCTCCTACTTATAAATGTTGTACGTAATACATCCATAAATAAGACTCTACATAGACACAACTTTGTAGACTACCTGGTATGACCCGCTCTGATACCACTTCTGTCACGCCCTAAGTACCGTTAGGGTAGACTGACACCCATTGCCAATAATGGCCGGGAGAACTAACCTATCTCTATGCACTTTCTATACATATTTATAAAGGGTTTCTATAGTTAACATGCCTTTGTGAAAATAAATAGTAATAACAAGCTAACATGAAATTCATATGACTAACCCGTTGGGGCTACGTTGTCTAAAGTATTAGACATGACCACACTTTACTTTATATAGTCTACAAAGCCTCTAGATAACAAAAAGTATCTGATAAGGGTCGGGACAGGCCCCACATCAACTAACTATACAATACAAACATATAAGCTCTAGACACAAACAAAGCCCCAAAGCAACCTGGAGCTTGGTATCAGTAACTAGATATCCTGTACTCCTACCGGGAAGATCTACTAGCACCTGTACCTGCAGTAAGAAATATAGGTCCCCTGTAAGGGATGTCATTACGAGATAATAATCTAAATATGTAAGGTAGGAAATACTGTATGTGAAGTAACAACTCAAATGAAACTATGAACAAGAAGAGACCACCTTTATTTATACTTTGGGATCGTGTATGTTAAGTTCTTTATATTACTTTACCTTTAATGTATAATCTGTGCACATTATCTAATACAAGTGACCAGCTAATCAGTGGTAAAACTATATCGGGATCATCCCTAGCTAGGTTCTCGCTTAACCCCTTGGGCTGCCACCCGTGATAGGATCGTCCCTGGCTAGGTAATTCTTCCACCCCTCGGGCTACCACCCATTAATAAGCAATATACTTTATCTTTCAATTATCTTTGAGATGATTATTTAGGTGGTCATAATATTGGAGCTATAGGACTGTAGATGTAACATGTGACATATAGATAATCATACAAGGCAATATAATGATGAAAATAGTATGTTACATAAATAATGAAATGCGTATGAGATGAAATAACTTGTGAACTTTATTTAGCAACAACAACCCTTGTTACTTGGTATCCACGTGTGCATGATGATTTTAAGGTGACAATGCATGGGGGAATATGAACCTATGAAATAGGGTAGACATAGTTAATAGTTCTGCCGGAGTTGGTAGGTGCATTTATGTGCGAAGGAAGGATCTATGTTTCATGCCAAACAATACAAAATCAAGTAGCCTTATATACCACGTTGTATGACCTCATTACTACCTCGAGATGACCTTCCCTTTCCTTGAAATATTTATCTACAACATAGTAGGTGATAAAACTACCATTAGCAGACAATAGATACATCTTGGCAGCTTAATCAAATAATAAAATAATACACTGGTAGCAAGCGGGTATTTATAAACCCGAGCATATTCTTTCAACCTTTCCGCACCTAATTGTATTTTATAATACACATTCACATGTACACATCATGTAAAGTCTATTTTAATGCTATAATAGTCTTACAACAGCCCACAAAGCACAACATATAACAATTCTACTCAACCTACAAATGGACAGCATAATGTTACGTCCCTTTGCCCTATTTTGACGTTGACAATTCTAAACCCGTTCCAACTTTAACCAAACTGCTCTCAATACATCTACTTGTAAAAATAGCATTAAACTAGTCATAGAATAGTAACAAATCAGTCATTAAGGACATGAGGCAATAGCCTTCTATCCAATAGCCCACAAGTTCATACTAAGAACACAATTACGATACCATATAAGGACTCATTTTTGTGGACTATAAAATTGGTGAAGCTGCCTGGTTATGTTATTATAAAAACAAACTTTGTTAAATACATAAGTATTACTTCATAATGAATCTAACCAAGAAGAGAAAAGCATATTAATTAACAAGAAAAGTGTATAACAATCCTTAGGATACATGTTGTCCATAATTTCCAGCTTGTATAATTAGCTTGTTTCTTTGGTTTTGATAAACAAACCATACTAGGTGCATAAGTAGATTTACTTACCTTTAAACTCAAGGTTTAGAGCTTTTCTAAGGATCCTTGTAAGGTTGTAAGGCCTGTTTTCCACACGTTCAAAGAGTAACCAAGAAAGTAGATATTTTTTTGTACTTTAGTGTGCTGTCTTTATCACCTTTTTAAAAGCTTTCTTGGCTGACTTACTTTTCATTTCTTAGGATTAATATATTAAGATGGTGATGCAGCTTCTTGATCCTTTCACTTGGGCCTTAGGGGGCTCCAAATTAATATGGATTTGCTGCCCATTTTTTAGCTTTCTTCTTAATTAGTTTGGGCCTAATTTATCTAAGACATTGTGATGTATTTGGGCCCCTTTTGATATCCTCCTTGGGTTGAACATATAGTCTATTTATGATTCTAAAACTTGGGCTAAAGTTACACTCTTAACATAGACTTTATTCATAATCGAACGTGGAAAAATTCAACATCGAGCCTCATCTCCGTTTAGTTAGCAAAGTTAAGCTATGAAAGTAGGTGACTCACCTGCTAGCTTCTTAAGTCCTACAGGTACCTCAATTCTGTCTCCTTGTTTAGGGCCTTGATCTCCTCAATTCGACATAAAACATGTATGCACCTCTTAAGCGTTTAATACAAATATAGCCTATTAACACGAGATTCAAGTACTTTTAAAAATTGGTGCTAATTTGACCAAACCATATCATGTTTTATTTGTATAGTACTAGTATTGTAAGATGTGGGGTGTTACAAATGACCTCTTTTACAGACTATTTAGTGTTACATGGATCATCTAGTGGTCCATCACACCTCACTTAGACAAAAAAAATATTGTAGGCCACCATATGCCCCAGTGCCACGGGCCGTGACACTCCACATGGCCCATCAATAGTGCCCGCAGTACCATCCTTAGCAATATTTTTCCCAAGTCCAAGAAGCTTCCTTTAGCATACCTTGTGGCCATCCCCATGATCAGCGGTGAGCCACACGGACCATGCCACTGGAAGTGTCACATTCATTAGTTTCAAAGTGGCCTTTTCCAACATTAGCTGCCCAAAATGTGAAAGGCCATATTGGCCGTCAAGAAGGCCGTTTGACACCATGCCCAAGGGGGTCTCACAAAAACAATCATAACTCCTTCATCCGACAATGGAATGAGGTGAAACCAAGTGCCTTACAAAGCTTACCAAAGGGCTTTTCATGACTTAGAACAAAAATGGTCTTTTACCTCTCCATCCAATCTAAATGGTTCATCCAAAGCCACACTGCCCGTCAAAGTGCCTGTGTGAAATAATTGCACGAGAGGGTTCAATGAAAATTTCCATAACTTCTTCATTTGACCTAAGAATGAGGTGATATCAAGTGTATTAGAAAGCTAACTCGAAGGGATTTCATTTGGCAAGTTGTATCCCATCCATTTCCAAGCATGCTAAAAGTTATTCTAGTTTAAAGTTGACCCTTACATGAACCATCACCCAAAACTCAACTTTTAGGGAAGTCTTGAACTCATTTAGGTACCAGGAGTCTCTCAAGAAACATACACCCCCAAGCTAACCAAATAAGGCTTGTAACATGGATACATAAGAGCATAGAGTTATGGGGTGTCATATGAACACTCTATCATCAAGTCCATGAACGCTTCAGGTGCATTAGTCAACCTAAAAGACATGATCAAGAACTCAAAATGGCCATATCTAGTCCTAAAGGTGTCTTTGCGATATCACATTCCCTTAACTTCAACTGATGATAACAAGATCTGAGGTTTATCTTTGAGAAGCAACAGGCACCCTAAGGTTGGTCAAATAGATCATTTATCATGGGGAGAGGATATTTATTCTTTATCATGACCTTGTTTAGTTGCCTATAATTGATGCACATGCTGAGAGACCCATCTTTCTTTTGCATGAACAAGATAGGAGCACCCCAAGGAGAAACACTCAGCCTAATAAAGCCCTTCTCTAACTAATCTTTCAATTGCTCTTTCAACTCAGCAAGGGTCATCCTATAAGGTGGAATTATGGTAGGTTGAGTATTGGGGAGAACATCAATCCCAACGTCAATCTCCCTATTAGGAGGTACTCTAGAAAGATCGTTAGGAAACACTTCAGGAAACTCATTCACAATCGAAACTGACTCAAGATTAGGAGGCTCAACATCATCAGACTTAACTTTCTCGAGGTGATAGATACAACCTTTTGAGATTAGCTTTTTGTCAATAAGGTAGAAAATAAACTTACACTTAGGTGCAACAGAATCACCTTTCACTCTAGGATTGATTCACTCAGGAGCTAGGACTTAATGGAACGTATCCATGCAGGCATAAAGCCAATCCATGCAAATGATCAGATCAAAATCAGTCATATCTGTCACAACCCGAGGCTAGGGCCTAGACATGAAACGGCGAATGAGGAACCCAATGGAACCCCAAATAAGCCTCTAAACTTATCATTACACATCATCGATCGCAGAAGCATATTAATGACATTAAAGGTAAGAATAGGGGAACAGGGACAAAGAGTAAAGCTTACATAACATCATAATCAAGAGACAAAGAATCAAAGATCATACCACAGATACATAACATATCTAACAAGCACCTCTACTACATAGATAAAAGTAGGGGATAAGAAAAAGCAATTGGGCTCACCCTCATAGTCAAATAGAACATAAAGAAGAGTGTCCCAGTACATAATAAGAGGAACATATATAAATTCCCCCAAAATAGAGGACTCACCAGCTGGCTTGAGTAGTACAGAACTAGCCACGTGGAGAAGGAAGATGATCAACTTGGGAACTGGGTCTGACATAGTGATATCATGTAGGAAAGAGTATGAGTTAGTATGTTTGTATGTACTAAGTATGTGAGATGCAATGCGACAAGACATAGACATCATAATCGAAAAGCATAACAATAAGCAATAAGCATAATATAAAAATATTGTATGTATGATCAATGATTACGTTAAACATGCTTATATAGGATATCATATGTGTAGAAGGTACCAATCAAGATTTACAAAGTACAAACCCCTTGGTTGGTCGATGATGATGCCACTCTATTACCTTGGTGGTGAGGTACAAAACCCTTACTAGGTTGATGAGTACAAACCCATCTAGGTTGATGATGATGCCACCTAATCACCCTAGTGGTGAGGTACAAGCCCCTCACTTGGTTGATAAGTACAAACCTTCATCTAGGTTGTCAGGGCACTAGCCCTTGATTGGCTATCAAGGTACTAATCCCTCAATAAGGTTATCTAAGCTCTTAGTACCCCCCCCTAGATCGAGCGTGGTCTAATGAAGCACTTTATATAGAATATATCATATACGTAAGTTTGTTCCATCATCATAACATTAATCATATCATATTTCATTCTTTGGACCTTTAATTCCTCAAGAAAACACATCCGGATATTTTATCAAACACTTAGACAGTGTGTAGTGCTAGTGTAAAACCATGCAATTCAAGAGTGAAATCATTCCTAGTAAATTCAATGTAAAAGATTCAATAGATACTTGGTAACACCCTTATTCAATAAGCATCAAAATCCTTTACCAAGACTTTCAATAGATCTTAGATTCGTAGCTAAAAACATAGTAAAACAGTCACAATTTCATATGCTCCAACATAGTTTGCAATGATTTTCATAATAATCAAGACCCATCAATAAATCACCTTCAAATCATACAATTTGTAAAAAAAGAAAGTTTGGGCATCATGGGTGAAAGGAACCCATGAATAAACCCACATACCATATCTTTGGAGCGACTCTTGGTGAAGATTGAAAATGGTGGCTTGAAGCTTGAAGGAAATCCTTAGAACCAGAAGAGGTTTTGAGACTTGAACTTAGGAGTGAAAAATATGGCTAAGTATTTTAGTGATTATTGGGGAATGTTTAGGATGATATGAGGTTGAAAGACGGCTTAGTATAGGTAAATACACGCTTGGGAACACTTAGGCCCAAGACTTAAAAGTCATGGACCAAAGTCAAATCTGGCAGAACTTTAACACTAGTGCATGCCCTTGGCGTGTCGCGCCAGGGGAGCAAAAAGCTCTCTTAAATTTGACATTTGGAAAATCAAAATTGCTAATTGCTTTCTCTAAAATTTGGGTTAGACCCTTTTCCTCCTATGACCACCTGAACAAGAATATGAAAGTTAGTTTATCGATATCACAAAGGAATATGAGATATATGGAAATTGCGATTCCAGGTACTTTTGAGGCACATTTTTGGGCACTTCTGTGGGATCATTTCAATATCTCCCCTTTGGGAACATTCATCCCCGAATGTAAAAGAAATGTACATGATAAGAGTAATTATAAACAAAACAACCCCAACAAGAATGCAAGATTACATTTAAAATACCATTTTCAAAATCTCAACATAAGTGTAAAATCATCATATACTTGCCAATTTAAACACGAATGCATATATAGGGGCTGAAATATAAGACATGAAATCACATAAGGGACTTAGAAATAGTATCTCAGACTTGAGTGGAGTAGAAAAGATGAATATAATGCTTTTTCATGTCCACTTAGGCCTCCCATGTAGTACTTTCGACTCATTAGTTCCTCCAAAGAACCTTAGTGGATGCCACCTCCTTGTTTTTCAATCTCTTCACTTGCCTATCCAAATTCTATACTGGAAACTCCTCATAAGTCAAGTTATCCTCAAAAGACCCCACAATATCAAGAGGCACAATAGCATTAGGATCACCTATATATTTCCTCAATATGGAGACATGGAACACCGGGTGAACCAAATCTATTTCACTAGGCATCTTCAACTCATAAGCTACTTTGCCAACCCTCCTTATGACCTCATAAGGACCAAAATACCTTAGGATCAACTTTACCTTCGTACTAAAA
This sequence comes from Solanum sejunctum, assembly GCA_025642045.1. Classification (NCBI taxonomy): domain Eukaryota; kingdom Viridiplantae; phylum Streptophyta; class Magnoliopsida; order Solanales; family Solanaceae; genus Solanum; species Solanum sejunctum. Next base: position 9,347 of record JAOTQJ010147049.1, read on the forward strand.
TGGACCATACCCTTCATGGGTAACACCTTCAAATAAATCCAATCACTAACTTGGAATTCAAGATCCCTTCTCCTCAGATTGGCATAGGACTTTTGACAACTTTGGGCCGTCTTTGACCTCTCTCTAAGTATCCTAACATTCTCAAGAGCATCTATAACCAAATTTGGTCCTAAAAAAGCAATCTCACCAACCTCAAACCACCTAAGTGGTGATCTACAATGCCTACCATAAAGAGCCTCAAATAGAGCCATGCCGATGCTAAAATGATAGCTATTGTTATAGGCAAACTCAATCAATGGAAGATGATCATCCCAACTATCTTTAAGCTCCAACACATATGATCCAAGCATATACTCAAGGGTTTGGATGGTCCTCTTGGCTTGGCCATCTATTTGATGGTGGAAGGCCGTAGAAAGCTTGACTCTAGTACCAAGAGCCTTTAGAAAGATCTCCAAAAACATAAAGTAAATTATGCCCCAAGATCTTATATGATGGACAAAGGAACCCCATGAAACCTTACCAAGTCATGAATGTATAACCTTGCATAATCTTCAGCCCCATATATGGTCTTAACAGGTAGAAAATGAGCCGATCTCGTCATCCTATCAACCACAACCCAAATGGAATTAAAACCCTTTCTAGTCTTGGGCAATCCAACCACAAAATCCATGTTTATCTCTTCCCACTTCCAATTAGGAACCTTAATGTCTTAGGTTAGACCATATGAACTTTGATGTTAGACTTCGACTTGTTGATAACTATGGCAACCAAAAATAAATTTGGCAATGTACCTCTTCATGCCTCCCCATAAATTTGCCCTCTTTCACCAATGCCTTCAATTCAAGTAAGGAGGAGTCAAAATCTTGTTTTGCTATCACCTCATCAACCAATGAAGGCTTATACCTATCAACAACAACAACATCATTATCACCAACCTCTTCCAACCTAAACCCCAATCTAGGCAATAGATGCACCTCCCTAGCTATTTCCTTATCACCACCATTAACATCAGCTATGCTATCCATAGACATCCTACTCAAAGCATCCGCCACAACATTTGCATACCCAGATGATAATGCACACTCATATCATAGTCTTTAAGAAATTCTAACCATCTTCTTTTCCTCAAGTTGAGATCCTTTTGAGTGAAGACATATTGGAGCCTCTTATGATCGGTGAACACAACTACATGCACCCCATATAAGTAGTGATGCCAAATCTTTAATGCATACACAACGACGGCTAACTCTAGGTCATAGGTAGGGTAGTTCCTTTCATGCACTTTGAGTTGCCTAGAAGCATAGGCTATCACCTTACCCTTTTGCATTAGAACACATCCTAAGCCAACTCTAGAAGCATAATAATACACAACAAATCCCTCAAACACAACCTATAGTGACAATATAGGAGTGGACATAAGCTTGTCTTTCAATATTTAGAAGTTCCTCTCACACTCATTGGTCCACACAAACTTAACCTTCTTTTAGGTCAATTTTGTCATAGGTGAAGCAATCGTGGAGAACCCATTCACAAACCTTCTATAATAACCTGCTAAGCCTAAGAAGCTCCTAATACCTGACGGGGTCAATGGTCTAGGCCAATTTCTAATCACTTCGAACTTCTTAAGATCCACCTTAATACCATCCCCCGACACCACATGAACCAAGAATGTAACCTCCTTCAACTAAAATTCACACTTTTCATACTTGGCATATGATTTCTCCTCCCTCAATCTTTGTAACACAACCCTCAAATGACCTATACGCTCTTCCCTACTATGTGAATAGATCAAAATATCATCACTGAAGGCCACAACAAAGGAGTCAAGGTAGGATTTGAAGACCCTATTCATAAGGTCCACGAAGATGGCCGGTGTATTGGTTAACCCAAAAGATATCACAACAAACTCATAATGCCCATGCCTAGTCCGAAAGGCCATCTTGGGAATATTACACTCCCTCACCTTCACTTGATGATAGCCGAACTGATGTTCAATCTTAGAGAAATATCTAGCCTCTTACAGTTGGTCAAACAAATAATCAATTCTTAGAAGAGAATACCTATACAAATCCTAAGGGACCCATCCTTCTTTTTCACAACCAACACCAGAGCACCCCAAGGTGATTGGCTAGGTCTAATAAATCCCTTCTCCATTAAGTCCCTCAATTGTTCCTTAAACTCCACAGGGGCCATACGATAAAAGGGAATAGAAATGATTTGTGTATCAAGGAGGAGGTCTATGCCAAAGTCTATTTCCCTTTTGGTAGGAACACCAGGAAGGTCATTTGGAAGGATATCAAGAAACTTATTTACAACTAGAATAAACTCTATGGGGAGGACTTTAGACTCCACATCCCCAGCCCTCAAAAGATGGTAAATACACCCCTTAGAGATCAATTTATGGGCTTTAACGCAAGAGATGAATCTACCTTTGACCACCACATCTTGACTTCCCCACTCAAGGACAGGTTCATTTGGAAATTAGAATTTGACTCTACTGGTTTTACAAGCAACAGAAGCATAGCAGGCATGTAACAAATCCATCCCAAGAATTACATTAAAATTAACCATGTCTAAGTTAATAAGATCACAAGGCAACAATTTGTGCAAAATGTAAATAGGACAACTTCTATAAACTTTCCTAGCAACAATAGATGCACCAATAGGAGTAGACACTTCATATGATTCATGCAATAACGCAGGGTCAGCATGGAACTTTTGGACAATAAATAGAGTGACAAAAGAAAGAGTGGAATATGGGTCAATGAAAGCATATACATCAAACTCAATGATTTTCAACATACCGATAACAACATTGGGAACCTCATCAACCCCTTGCCTCCCATGTATAGCATAAAACCGATTGTACCTTGGGGTACTACCTTGATGACTACCCCTACCCAATGGAACCATATTTGCACCCTGATCTTTGCCATGATTTCTTTCACAATCCATCTTTTTGTGACCAAGCTCCCCACATTCAAAGCATGCATTAGAACCCTTCAAACATGGGCCATATGGCTCTTTCCATATTTAGGACACACACCAATAGGATCCAGACAACTAACACCTTAAGGCCTAGGGAATTTATTAGCAAACACCCTATTAGTAGTATGAGAAGATCCTTAGCCTTGGTGGAGTTGACCACCCCTTTAGGACTTGCCCTCGAAATGGGCCCTCTTGGCCTCATGACCCCTTCTCTTCCTCAACTTTTCTTACATCATTTGTTCAGCATATGTCATTAATAGGGAAAAGTCCTTGTCACTAATTAGTAAAGCTGACTGACATTCATCACTCACCAAGTTGAAGACCCCTATACAAACTTGTTTATTCTAGATCTAGGATTGGCCACAAAATGAGGAGCATGCTTTGAAAGTTGATTGAACTTGAGGGCATAATCTCTCACGCTCATGGAACCTTGTTTTAAATTCATAAACTCTACCAACTTGGCTTCCCTAAGCTTAAGAGGGAAGAATAGATTAAGAAAAGCCAATTTGAAAGCACCATATTACCATTTTTCCTTCTCCCTCTTCCAATGGTCATACATATTTAGGCTATCCCTTTGAGTTGGTACGCCACCAACTCTGCTTTTTCATTTTGCCCAATACTCATGATAGTCAAGATCTTGTAGACCTCATCAATGAACTCTTATGGATCTTTATCCACCTTTGACCCATAGAACATCAAAGGATTCATCCTCATGAAGTCCCTTACCTTAGCTCTCGGGGTAGTAGCATAAGGGGCTTGGGCCCATTAGTTAACTTGATTGGCCATAACTTGGGCAAGCATAGTGAGAGCATCCTATATCTCATCATTGTAGGTTGCTCCTCGGAATTGAGCCCTTTTTCCTACAGTGTTGGGTATAATCTAGCATATCAAAGAGCAATCGTTAGGGGTAGGGGTGTGCTTTGATCGGTTCGGTTAGATTTTGTATATTTTCATTTCAGTTTCTTGGTTTCTGATTTTTTAATATGCTAAACCAATAAGAAACCAATATAGTTTTAAGTCTTAATGGCTCAGTTATCGATTTACCCAATATGAATGATAATGAGCAGATATAGTATGAAGACTATGTTTACAAATGTGCTAAAGCTATAGTTAGTTAATTATAAATTAAAATAATAAAGTAGATAACTAATCACTTGAGTAATATAAAGACTAAAATATGTAAAGCATTGCTATAGTGTCCTATTACTATTAAATTACTAATATTTAATATTTATAAAGGGATAAAATAGTAAATTATTATAAACTTATTAGGTTATCGATTTACTCAATAACCTAATAGTACAAACTGACATCAAACCGATAACCCAATAACTTTATTTTCAAAACCATTAAAAACATGATAACCTAATAACCCAATAACAACAAACTAATAATTTTAATTAGTTTGAATTATTGATCAGTTCGATTTTTATGCACCCCTAGTTAGGGGGAAAAACTTACCATAACTCTATAGAACAACTTAGAACATGAAGAAGGGAAACATTTTCTAAAATGTCACATAGCCTCCTATTCATAGTCATGGTGCACTTCACAAACATGAATAGGACTCTAATTGACGCTATGTATTGGACTCCGAGCATCTATCAACCTAGTGCTCTGATACCAAATTTGTCATGACCTAATCCTAGGGCCTAGACGTGACATAGCGAATAGAGAACATACAGGAACCCCAAACAAGCCTCTTAACTTATAATTACACATCATCGATCACGAAAGCATGTTAAACACATAAAAGGTAAGAACACGGGCAAAGGGACTAAGCGAAAATCTTGCGTAACATCATAATCGAGAAACAAAGAGTCAAAGCTCATATCATAGATATATAACATGTCCAACAAACACCTTTACTACACAGATAAGAGCGGGGGCCAAGATAAAGCAATCGGGCTCACTGTCATAGTCAAAATAGAACAGAGAGAAGAGTGTCCTAGTACATATTAAGAGAAACATACATAAACGTCCTCGGAATGGAGGATTCACTAGCTAGCTTGAGTATTACCGAACTAGCTATGTGGAGAAGGAGGATGATCAACTTGGGCGTCAGGACCTACATGGTGATATCATGTAGGCAAGAGCATGCGTTAGTATGTTTGAATGTACTAAGTATGTGGAATCCAATGTAACAAGGCATAGGCAACATAATCAAAATGCATAATAATAGGCAATAGGCATAATATAACAATATGACATGACTGATCAATGCTTAAGTAAAATGTGCTTGCATAACTCATGCTTATATAGGATATCGTCTGTGTAGAAGAGACTAAGGAAGATTTCCAAAGTATAAATCCTTTGGTTGGTTGATGATGATACTAGCCCATCAACATGATGGTGAGGCATAAACCTCTTACAAGGTTGATGAGTACAAACTCCCATCTAGGTTGATGATAATGCCACATCATTCCCTTGGTGGTTAATTACAAACCCTTCACTAGGTTGATTAGTACAAACCCCCATCTAGGTTATCAAGGCACTAGCTCCTTGATTAGCTGTCAAGGTACTAACCCCCTGATAAGGTTATCCGGGCTCTTAGTCCCCTCAGATTCGGCATGGTCTAATGCAATACTTTATATAGAATATATCATATAAATAAGTTAAATTCGATCATCATAACATTGGTCACATTATATCTCTTGATTTGGACCTTCAATTCCTCAAGAAATCACATTTGGATATTTTATCAAACACTTAAGAGGGTGTGTAGTTCTACTGTAAAACCATACAATTCAAGAGTGAAATCATGCTAGTAAATTCATTATGAAAGCTTCAGTAAATAATTGGTAACACCCTCAAGCAATAAACATCAAAACACTTCACTAATCGTTTCAATAGATCTTAGATTAATATCTCAAAACATGTAAAATAGTCACAATTTCATATGTTCAAACATAGTGTGCGTGATTTTCATAATAATCAAGACCCATGAATAAATCACATTTAAATCATGCAATTTGTAAGAAAAGGAAGCTTGGGTATCATGAGTAAAAGGAACCCATGAAAAAAAAACCCATATACCTTTGCTTTGGAGAGACTCTAGGTGAAGATTGAAAATCAAAGCTTGAAGCTTGAAGGAAATCCTTAGATCTAGAAAAGGTTTTGAGACTTGAATTTAGGAGTGAAAAATATGGCTAATTGTAGTGAGTATTGGGGAATGTTTAGTATGATATGAGGGTGAAATATGTCTAAGTATAGGTAAATGCATGCTTGGGAACACTTTAGGTTTTGGGCCAAAGTCAAATCTAGCAGAATTTTAACACTAGTACGTGCCCTTGGCACGTCGCGCTAGAGGCGCGAAAAGCTCTCCGTAATTTGACATTTAGAAAATCAAAATTGCTAATCATTTACTCTAAAATTACGTTTAGACTCTTCTTCCCTTAAATTTGACCCCGTAAATAAGAATATGAAGTTAGATTTTTGATAGTATGCACGAATTTTTTGATATATGTAAATTGCGATTTCACGCACTTTCAAGGCACATTTTTTAGCACTTTTTGGGGTTATTCCAATATCTAACTCAATCAAATAAATAAGAATATCCTTATGATGGATGGAAATTTCACAACCTCTATAGATTCTCTTAGCTAGAATAGACTCACCAACTTGAGTAGAAATATTAAAGGGTTCAACACGACTCTCAGATTCCTATTTAATCTACTAGCCACATAAGGAGACATAAATGATAATGTGGCAGCAGGATCTATCAAAATATAGCAATAAAGATTAAAGACTCAAAGCATATCCATCACAATATCTGGAGATGTTTCCTGATCTTGGCAACTATCCATGGCATACAAATGTTTTGTAGCTCCTCTTGCTCCTAATGTAGCACCTTTCTAAGTTCCTCTAGCAGGTGGAGATGGTCTAGAATATTGAGCCTTGTTGGCCCACTTTGGAAAATCTCTCTAAAAGTGACTGTCATGACTCGGACCTAGGGTCAAGGAGTGACATGGGAAATGAGAACCTGAGAGTCCCCAAACAAGCCTTCAACTACCAAGATTCACAACATCAGTTCAGAAGCGCATTCGAAAGTAAACACATAGTTCTAAGGGATGGGAAACCAGGACTCATGCTATCTCGATATCTTAGGAAAGAGATTAACATGGATCTATATAACACGTAGCATATAAGACTAAAGGGCAGATAAATAGGACTCACGCTATGGGGGCAATTTGGGACATAGGATCTTTCTATCTAATCAAGCCACAAGTCTCATAACCAAATCACATAACGATAGCCAATAGGTAACCACACCATAACATAAACTTCAACCATAATATTTAACATACTATGTAAGAGAGTTTATAATGTGTCTAACAGTACTTCTAATATGAGATAGCTCGAGGGATAAGACATATCCAGGCTCACCCGCAAAGTAAGTGAAAAGGATAAAAAGGCAATATAGGTGGAAGGATGGTGGATCATCCTTGGAAGATAGGACTTACCACTACAATCAAACTAGAGATCTGAGTTAAGCACCGAATGGTGGATGATCAAAGTCCTCGGTCCCTACAAGTGAGATCATGTAGCAAAAAATATGCGTTACTACGTTTAAATGTACTAAGTATGCATGGTGCAGTGCATGTAACTTACCAAACATGGGCTTCAATGTTAGATGACAAGGGCACATAATATAAAAAGAGGTATATAGCAAAGAATGTAGTATAAAAAGATTCCTTGAAATTCATGATGCATGAAGTGAAAATGGTGCTCATATATATAGTAGGAATATGACCTCAACTGACATAAGTAAGTCCAAACAAGCTATTACTTGGAATGCCGATGATATCCCCTTATTAGTAAAGAGGTGGTCTACTTTCCAAAGGAAAACCATACTTCATCTTACAGGAACAACACCTATTTCGTATGAAGCAACCTTCCTTACGAGAACAAAACCTATTTTGGATAGGATTTTCATATATTGCACATCTCATCATATCATATCTTGTCTTCTCCTTACTAGAATAACACTCATTTCAAAGGCATCTCTCTTTACGGGAACAACACCTATTTCAGAAAAGGACCTATGCTAGAAACATAGTTCGAGAAAAGGGAAAGATCCCTTGGGGATAGCTCTAACGCCCCCAATACATTAGTACTATATTGTCATCCCACAAGAATACATATACATATATATATATATACATACATACCTTCAAAGAGAAAATAGGCATTTCCAAAATCATTTCAATGCATTCTAAGGCTTAAAGACCAAACACCATTCATAATAATTCATACTTAGGCTCAATGCCAAAATTAATAATTCATAATCATAATACTCATGCATAGGAATAGCCCATTCATATGCAAAATAGTGTAAGCACCCAAAATACTCAAAGCATCAGAATCATAAACATGTATATCTCACATTCTAGTCATAACCAATATCTTATCAAATTCATATCATAGAACATAATTGGGCTTATCCCACTTCATAATTTCCATAATAATCCATTGTCATGAATACAAATACCAAGAATGATGTGAGGAAAGCATGGGTAATTAAGATTCAATATAAATTCAATAATATAATATGAAATTCAAATGAAAACATAATTAAATCCACATTTAAAATTATAATATAATCACCCATGCATAAACAAGCCTTAAAGGGACATGCATATTCATAATTTCATAAACTCAATATAATTCATTATATTATAGCTTAAATCAACTTAAAATCATCATATAAGTATTACCATACATTAGTTGAATTTAACAAGCAAGATAATTGAAAACCTAATGAATTTAATAAGCAAGATAATTGAAAACCTAACTTTAAAGTAAGTAAAATTCATGAAAAGTCCTAGAAAAGTTTTGGGTCTCTTTGAAGAGAAATTTGAAGAAGAATTGAGCTAGCCTTGATCCCCAAGCTTGAATTTCCACAAGTGTTCTTGAGAGGAGTGTGAGAGTGTTTCTCAAATGTGAGGGGTAATTTTGAATAGTAGGAACAGTGTTTAGGTTATTAGGAAGTCTCAAGATAGCATAGGAAGTCCCAAAAAGTCATTAGAATAAATTAAATTTATAAAAATGTCAATAATGAAATGGATGGAAAAATTATTCTTCGTCACTTCAAGAGCGGGTTCACAAGCTATGTGGCACTACACGATCTATGCAAAGTGCCCGTGAATCAACACTTAGACCAAAATTCATTTGATGAAAGTCCAGAACCATCACCTAACACTTAGTAGAATGTTGGCAAAAAAAGTGAACCACACGGTCGGGCCATACAAACCGTGTAAAGCTACATGGGTCGTGTAGGTGACTGTATACCTACGATTGGAAAATTTCATGAAAAAGTTTCAAGATGGTGATTTGATACTTAGGATAAGTTTCAATTTGAAATCCACATGATTGGCCATACGGCCTGTGTGAGGGTACAAGAGCCATGTGAGTGGCCGTGTCCCTTCACTTAGCTCCAAGTGGTGGGTTTCAAGGTTCATCCACCATATGGCTCTTCCACATGGTCCGTGAAGTGTCACATTACCCAGGTGGGGTGCCAATATGGTGTGCCTTAGCTTATAACTCCACACCAAAGGACAATAGCTAAAATTAAGGTCATGTGTTTTCTCACTAGAGGCCACACGGCTCGTATTACCTCACACAGGCCGTGTGGTATCCCTTCACTTGGTCCAAATTTTGTCCAAAATGAAATTATCAAGTTTTGATAAAGTAGTATGATACCCGAGTCATTACATCATCTCCCCTTGGGAATATTCGCCCTTAAATATGCAAGAACAAGGTTTAAAAGGCTTGAATTATAACTTGAAACTTCCAAACACAAGAAACAATGCATAGTTCACCATTTTAAAATCACAAAGTCATTAAAACTCATGCCAAAACATAACAATATCAGCCAAAACATCATAGAAATCATTTTAATGTACATATAAGCATGTCATACCATGAGACTCAATAATGGAAGGACTCACACTACTTAGAAAAGAAAGAACCTACTATCTTAGGCTTGAGTAGATTGGAAAAGATACAGATATTGTTTAATCATATCCAATTCTGCCTCCCAATTAGCTCTCTCCACATGTTGGCTCCTCTAGAGCACTTTTACCAAATCTACATCCTTGTTACAAAGTCGTTTCACTTGTCTATCCTAGATCTCCACTGGAACCTCCTATAAGACAAGTTCTCTTAGGCCTCAATTCCTTCCAAAGGCACAATAGTGCTAGGATCACCAACATCTTTCTCAACATAGACACATGGAAATCGGGTATATAAAACTCAAATCTGGGGGCAACTCCAACCTCTAAGCCACATTCTAAATTCGCTCAATAACCTTATAAGGGCCTATATACCGATGACTTAGATTTGGTTTTTGGAAAAACACATTACTCCTTTTATTGGTGAGACTTTCACGAACACCCAATCTCCATCATGAAACTCAAGATCCCTCTTTCTAACATCAGAATAGGACTTTTAGCGACTTTTTGGACCGTCTTTAACCTCTGTCTAATTAACTTCACTTTCTCCATAGCTTCCATCAGCAAGTTCGGGCCAATCAAAGCCACCTCTACCAACTCAAACCACCCTTCTGGAGATCTACATCTTCTGCCATTCAAAGCCTCAAAGGTTCCATACCAATGCTAGCATGGAAGCTATTATTATAGGAAAACTCAATGATTAGAAGATAGTTATCCCAATTACCCTTGAACTCCAACACAAAAGCCCTCAACATATCTTCCAAGGTTTGAATTATCCTCTTGGCTTATCCATTGGTTTGAGGATGAAAGGCGGTGCTCAACTTAACCATTATACCAAGTCCTTTTTGAAATGACCTCCAAAAGTGAGAAGTAAATTGGGTGCCCCAATCCGATATGATAGACCTAGGCACCCCATGCAACCTTACCAACTCTTGGATGTATAACTTTGCATAATCCTTGGAACCAAAAGTAGTTTTAACTAGTAGGAACTGAGCCGACTTAGTCATCCGGTCAACGATAACCCAAATGGAATCAAATAACCTTCATGTTCGAGGCAACCCAACCACAAAGTCCATATTCACATCCTCCTACTTCTAAGTAGGAATCTCAATGTCTTGAGCCAATCCATCAGGCCTTTGGTGCTCTACTTTCACTTGTTGACAATTTGAGCATTCGGATAAAAACTTGACTATGTCCTTCTTCATATCATGCCACCAATACACCTCTTTCAAATCTTGATATATCTTAGTAGATCCCAGGTGAATAGAATAAGGAGAGTTATGGGTTTCATTAATGATCGCCTTTCTAAGATCATCTATATTTGGAACATATAATCGATATTAACACTGAAGAATACCATATCACCCTTGTGAGAAAACCTCTATATACTTTTTGGAAACCAATTTCTTCAATTCAACAAACGATGGATCTAGATCTTGCTTAGCCTTCATCTCAACAACCACTAAGGATTCAGCCCTATTATAAACATGTATACCACCATCATTGGAGTCAGTCAACCTAACACTCAACCTACCAAAATGGTGAACATCTGTTGTCAACTCCTTCTTCTCCTTCTCAACATAAACCAAACTTCTCATAGAAAGCCTACTAAGAGCATCCGCTACCACTTTTGCCTTGCCGAGATGATATTGAACACTCATGTCATAGTCCTTTTGGGGTTACAATCATCTCCTTTACCTCAAGCTAAGATCCCTTTGAGAGAACACATATTTAAGCTCTTGTAATCAGTGAAAACATCAATATGCACCCCGTATAAATAGTGTCTCCAAATTTCCAAAGCAAATACTACCACTGCTAACTCGAGGTCATGAGTCGAGTAATTATGGTCATGCACCTTCAATTGCTTTGATGCATAAGCAATCACCTTACCATGTTGCATAAGTACACAACCTAACCCAATTCGAGAAGCATCAAAATATACCACAAACCCATCAAAACCATTCAGTAGAGTCAAAATAGGAGTCGATGTAAGCCGATCCTTCAAAATATGAAAATTCTTTTCACACTCATTGGACCACACAAACTTAACTTTCTTTAGGGTCACTTTAGTCCATGGAGATTCAATGGATGAGAAACCTTGAACAAACCTCAAATAATATATATCACTTTTGGAATAAATAAGGGCATCATCAATGAAGACAACCACAAAGATATCATGGAATGATTTGGACACTTAATTCATAAGATCCATAAATAGAGTCGATGCATTGTTAGGCTAAACGACATCACCACACTTTCAAAGTGTCCACACCATCTCAGAAAAGCTTTCTTGGGAATATCACACTCTCTAACCTTCAGCTGATGATACCCGGAATGAAGATCGATCTTTGAAAAGTGACTAGCCTTTTTAAGTTGGTCAAAGAAGTCATCAATCCCAAGTAACAGATAATTATTTTCAATGGTCACCATATTCAATTTCGTATAATCGATACACATCCAAAGGATCCATCTTTCTTCCTTACAAAAAACACCAGAGCACTACATAGAGATATACTTAGCCTGATAAAACTCTTCTTCAACAAATCCTTCAACTGATCCTTCAGCTCTTTCAATCAGCCAGTGCCATGCGATAGAGAGGAATAGAGATAGGTTGAGTATCCGAAAAAAGATCTATGCCAAAGTCTACTTTCCTTTCGGGAGGAATACTGGTCAAGTCTTCAAGGAGCATATACAGAAACTCATTCACTATCGAAAACAACTTCAAAGTCGGTGATTCAGACTCCACATTCATTACCCTCACAATATGATATACACACCCCCTGGAGATCATCTTCCGAGCCTTAAGGTTGGAAATAAATTGACCCTTAATACCAGAGTCACTAGCCTTCTATTAAAGAACTAGCTTACTAGTAGTGGTAGATCTAGGATTTCAACTTGGGGGGTTCAAAATATAAAAGTATAAATGTGCAAATAAACGAAAAAAATACAATTTCAAAAGGAAATAGTAATACATAGTCTAATATTATTTTATTACTTTTTTAAAAAAATAAAGTGAAATATTGGGCTGGGTTCCCTAAAGTCAAAATTAAATAAGAAGGAATCATTAAGAAAAAACTAAAAAAAATAATACTTTAAGTGAGATTTGTACCCCGAGAATGAGGGTTCATTTAAAAGGAGACCTACAACTATGCTAGACTTTACTTACTTTTCAGGGGGTTCAAGTTATATATATATAAGAAATTGTAAAAAGTTAAACTTATATATATAGTGTACCTTTTTGCCGAGGGGGTTTAGATGCACCCCCTTCCTCCACCCTGTGTCCGCCCCTGCTCACCGGGAGGTTGGAACTTGACCTTCAGGGTTCTACAATCTATAGAGGCATATGATGCATGCTGCCAATTCATCCCAAGAATTACATCAAAATCATACATTACATGTTCCACAAGATCACATGGAAAAACCTTATGCAACACAAAAATAGGACAACCACGGTAGACCCTATGTTAAACTATAAATTCACCCACGGAAGTATAAACTGAGAAAGGATCCCTCAAAATTTACAAACTCAAACCAAACTTAATAGCCAATAGAGGAGTCACAAAAGACAAGTTTGCACCTGGATCAAGCAAAGCATAAGCATCAAAAGCAAAGACTTTTTAATGTACCACTCACGACATCCGGAGCCTTCTCAACTTCTTAACGTTCATAAAGAGCATAAAATCTATTGTTCCTCGGGGCAACACCTTGTGGAGCTCTTTGCTGGCCTTCTCCACCCTGAGCCACCTGACCTTAACCCCCCTGAGGATTCTTGGTACAATCTGTGACCTTGTGATTCTTACTACCACACCCAAAGCAAGTACCCAAGTCTCTCCAGCACGCACTTATGTGGGGATTCCTACACATGCTACACAAAGGATACCCCTGTCCAACACCAACCGTTGCCTTAGGAGGATGCATCTTAGTATTATAAACCTGAGCACCTGAATCTTGGCCCTATTAGAAGCGACCAAAACCACCACCCCAAGAGCCGGAGAACCTACCGTCAAAACGAGCCCTCTTAGGATCATGCACCCTGCTCTCTTTGAGTTTCTCCCCTTCATTCTGCTTGGCATACACCATGAGTCTAGAAATATCCATATCTTATATGAGAATGGTAGTGCGACATTCTTTCATAAGTAAGTCAGAGATATCAAAAATGAACTTGTACATTCTAGCACGAGAATCAACCACAAGTGTCGGAGCATACATGGAGAGCTTAGTGAACTTGAGGGCATAATTCCTCACACTCATATTTCCTTATTGATGTTGATAAATTCAGTCATCTTGGCTTAACTAAGCTCAAGTGGGAAGAAACGATAGAGAAAAGCAACCTTGTACTCCTCTCAATTAACAACGTCACCACAAACTCTCTTCATAGATCATTTAGTATACCACACCTATTCTACATCCTATAACTGATAGGCAGCCAGTTCAGCTCTCTCCTTAGAATGACTCCCATAACATTCAGTACCTTAGTGAGCTCATCAATGAACTCCTGAGCATCCTCATCAGCCTTAGACCCAAAGAACACCAGAGGATTCATCTGGGTGAAATCCCTCACTCTAGAAGTTAGAGTAGGATCCCAAGGAAGATTGGCCTGCCTAGACTAAGTAGTCACCATCTAGGCAAGCATAGCAAAGGACATATGGAATTCACCATTTGAGATAGGCGCATCTATAGGCCCGTAAGGAGCTTGACCCTCATTAGCTGGAACTAGTCTTTGTAGGCGAGGTCTTCCACAAGACATCTTCTGAAATGGAGTAATGATACCATCAAAATAAAAGAACTAAACATACTATTTGTAGCATGACATAAGACATGAAGAAGTGAGACAATTTCTAGAACATCGCCATACCCTCCTACTCATAGGCATGGTACACTTCACACCCATGAATAGGACTCTACTTGACATCACATATTGGACTCTAAGGAGCATTGACAATCCCAGGGCTCTGATACCATCTCTCTCATGAGTTAGACCTAAGATATAGGAGTGATATGGTGAATGGGAACCCGAGAGTCCCCAAACAAGCCTCAAAGTACTAAGATTCACATCATCGATTTGGGAGCACATTCAAAAGCAAACATATAGTTCTAAGGGAGGGGAAAATAAGACCCATACTATGTGGATATCTTAGGGAAAGGCATAAAACATGGATCCACATAACACGTTGCACATAAGACTAAGGGACAGGTAAGTAGGACTCACACTATGGGGGCAATTCGGGACTTAAGATCTTTCCATCATATTATATAACAAAGGCACAAGTCTCATAAATAAATCACATAATGATAGCCAATAGGGAACCAAGATATAACATAAACTTCAACCATAACACTTAACATACAATGTAAGTGGGTTTACAAGGTGTCCAACAATGCCTCTAACGTAAGATAGGTCCAGAGCCATGACATACCCGAACTCACCCTCAAAGTAAGTAAAATGGATAAAAAGGCAAAATAGGTAGAAGGATAGTGCATCGTCCTTGGAAGATAGGACACACCACTCTATACAAACTTGAGATCTGAGCTACACTGAATCTCAAAGTCCTTGGTCCCTACATGGTAAGATAATATAGATAAAAGTAGGCCTTAGTACGTTTGAATGTAATAAATATATAGGGTGCAATGTATGTAACTTACCAAACCTGCACTTCACTGTTAGATGACAAGAGCACATAATATAGAAAAAGGTATATAGCAAAGAGTGCAGTATAACAAGATGCCATGAAATTCATGATGCATAAAGTGAAAATGGAGCTCATACATATATGGTGGAGATGTGACCTCAAATGACATAAGTAAGACCAAGCGAGCTATTACATGGAATCTGATGAAATCCCCTTATTGGTAAAGAAGTGATCTACTTGTCAAAGGTAAATTATACTTCACCTTACAAGAATGACACCCATTTCGTATGAAGTAACCTTCCTTACGGGAATAACACCCATTTCACATAGGATTTTCGCACATTTCATATCATATCATATCTTCTCCTTATGGGAACAATACCCATTTCAGAGGCTTCTTTCCCTATAAGAACAACACACATTTCAGAAAGGGACCTACACCAAGCACATAGTTCGAGGAAAGGGAATGAGCCCTTGGGGATAGCTCTAACACCCCCAATCCATCTATACTAAGTCGTCATCTCACAAAAATATCTATACATATATGTATACATGCTTTTAAAGAGACAATAGTCATTTTCAAAATCATTCTAATGCATTCTTAGGCTTAAAGGCCAAACACCATTCATAATAATTCATACTTAGGCTCAATGCCAAAATTCATAATTCATAATCATAATAGTCATGCATAGGAATAGCTCATACATATACAAGATGGTGCAAGCACCCAAAATGCTCAAATAGCCATAATCATAGGTATGTAGGTGATCGCATTCTTATCATAATCAATATCTTATCAAATTCGTATCATAGAACATAATTGGGCTTAACCCACTTCATAATTTCAATAATAATCCAATGTTATAAATGCAAATGCCATGAATAATGTGAGGAAAGCATAGGTAATTAAGATTCAATATAAATTCAATAATATAATATGAAATGTCAAATGGAAACACAATTAAATCCACATTTAAAATTATTATACAATCACCCATGCATAAATAAGCCTTAAAAAGGGACATGCATATTCATAATTTCATAAACGCATTGTAATTCATCATATTATAGTTTAAATCAACTTAAAATCATCATATAAGTATAACGCATACATTAATTAATTTAATAAGCAAGATAATTGAAAACCCAACTTTAAAGGGAGTAAAATTCATAAAGGTGCAAGAAAAGTTTTGGGCCTTTTGAGGTGAAAGGTACCAAAGATCAAACCCGCAACCTAGACCCAATGAAGGAAATCCCAAGAGAAATTTGAAGAAGAATTAAATTTGCCTTGATCCCCAAGCTTGAATTTCCACAAGTGTTCTTGAGAGGAGTATGAGAGTGTTTTTCAAATGTGAGGAGTGAGTTTGAATATTAGGAATTTGTTTTAGGTTATTACGAAGTCTCAAGATAGCATGAAGTTCCAAAAAGTCATTAGAATAAATTAAATTTACGAAAATGTAATTAATGAAATAGATGGAAAATTTGTCTGTTGTCAATATAAGAGTGGTTTCACAGGCCATGTGGAACTACACTATCCATATGGGGTGCCCGTGAACCAACACATAGACAAAAATTAATTTGATGGATGTCCAGAGAAATCACCCAACACTTGGAAAATTTTTGCCTACAATGTAAGCCACACGGATGGGACACACAAACTATGTGTTGCTACATGGGTCGTGTAGGAGCTCAGATGCCTACACCTGGAAAATTTCACCCAAAAGTTACAAGACGCTGATTTGATACTTAGAATAATTTTCAATCTGGAAGCCACATGGTTGACCATATGGCCAGTGTGAGGGTACACGAGTCGTGTGAGTGCCCGTGTCCCCTTACTTAGCCCAAAATGGTGAGGTTTCAAGTTCAAGACACCACACGGTCCGTGAAGTGTCATGTGGCCCGTGCGAGGTACCAATGTGGTGTGCCTTAGCTTGTAACTCCATCTCAAGGGCTAACACCCAAAATTAAGGCCAAGTATTATCTTACTAGAGGCCACACGAGAGGCCACATATCTTGTGTGACCTCATACTAGACGTGTGGTCTCCCTTGATATGACACTTGGTCCAAAATAAAATTCTCAAGTTTTGATGAAGTCGTACAATACCCGAGTCATTATAGTGACCAACTTGGCCACACATGAAACATGCATCACTCCCCTTATAGCACCTTCCCAAGTGTAATTTGCCGCACTTACCATGTGGTGGCTTACCCTATAAACCTTAAGTCATACTAGCCTGTGACTGAGATCTCTGGGCTCCAAAATTATGAGACCTTTGATCATTCCTATTTCTGGGCATAGGTGCACTAGTAGATGATAGTGCTAGCCTTGATTGAAACCTATTACCATTCCCATTCCCTCTCTTCCCAACCTCATGGTTAGATATCTTGGCACTCTTATTCTTGAACTCTTCCCTATCGTTCTGTCTCTCCTCATTAGCTTGTTGTACATAGCTCATCCCATATATTTTTATTTAAACTTCAGCATATCGATTTATACCTAGCCTATTATTTTCTTTGTGTTTTTCTTTTTTTTTATACCTTTCACATAGGAATTCCATAATATTTTAAACTTGCTTCTTCGGCCCAAACCGAGGAATCCCTTAGATATGATACAAAAGGGCTCAAACTTAGTACTGGTGCCATAGAAAGATATGTTTTTAGATCTCGCATTGAAAAACCTCCTTCTTTTGTATTATTTGTTGGAATAGATAATACATATAATTCTATTCTTGATAGTGGGTCACATGTATAGGACCAACTATGGTATTGGTTATTGACTAAAAGATATTTTAGAAGCTCATAAGGGTCCTTTTATAGGTCAGGGCCATAAAAGCCTATACGAGATCCTAACAACATTATGGCAAGCATAGCTCCCCTTTAATCCTTCTTTGGCCCTTTGTTCAGCCTATCAACATACAACCCCATTCTCTCCCTCATATCAGCAACCATGTTAGGGAGCATAGAGAGATAATTGGGTGATCTTAAGCCCATACTCTTGTACAATTGTAGAGCCTATTTTAGATTCAAAATCTCTCGTACCTTGGCCTCCCTCCTTTCTATTGGAAAGAAACTCCCCAAGAAGGCATCCTCAAACACTGCCTAAGTCAGCATTGGGTTTTTCTCTCCTCTACCTTTCTTCCACTAATCTAACCACATTTTGCCAACACCCTTGAGCTGGTAGGTAGCCAATTCAACTCTATCAACATCATCTACATGCATCACCTGAAATACCTTCTGAATCTCATCAACACAGTTCTTATGATCCTCATTAGGTTCAGGACCTTTGAACTCAGGCAGTTTCATCCTTAATAATTCACAGACCTTAGATGTGTCCTATGCATCTTGTGTACCTACTCGTTGTCTTACAGCAGGTGTTGTGACCTCCTAAGCTTTAGTTTGGATAGCTTGGAGAAGCTTAACATTAGAAATTTCAACTTATGGTGGCTGCTTAGTAGGTATAGTTGGACCTATGGGTTCATCATATCCCTAGGGCTCAGGTGGGTTAACATTCTGTTTGGCAGGATGCCCTCTTTCTGTAACAACTCTTCTTGGAGGCATGATCATGACTCTACAAATGCGTAGCGCATGAATTAGAAGAAGGTTTCATAGAGTTTTAACTCTATGGCATGAATCAAATCATGAAAAAAGTATAACCGTTCCTAATGTCCTATAGCCTCCTGCTTACAAAGTGTGGTGCACAATACACTCGTAAACAAGACTCTACTAGACACGACCCATAGACTCCCTAAGACACTTGATCTATGCTTCGATACTATGTGTGTCACACCCCGAGAGGGTACCTTGGAGATGGCCATTACTCAGAGACTATTGTTAGCCCCAAAGCGAACCACTTGGCCTCATCATATTCATTCATTCAACATAAATAACCAATTAGCAGAAGACTAAATATAATAAATAGTGGACAATTTGAGTTTCAAAAATCATATCAAATAAACAAGCTAGTATGAAAGAAACTAGCTCAACATAATCTCTAATAAATAACTCAACTCGGATCTATAAAGCCTCTATTACTATCAATTGGTGCCAATGACAGACCCATGGGTACCTCAACTAAAAAGTAAACCTAATCTAAAGTCTAACTCTAATATTTAGATGAAAATAAAATGAGGATCCTCCGAGGTAAGGGAGGCTCATCAACTCAGTTGACTACAATAGATCCTCAACGGTGTTCCTGTTGATGATCTCTAATACCTGCCTCTACATTACAAAATGATGTAGTCTAAATTGACATTAGTACGTGGAATGTATGAGTATGTAAAATAGATGAATGAAACAGATATAGGTAGAACAATACAGAATAACATCAACTCAAAAGATACTCAAATTAGGTTGTGGGACATGTCTGGGAGTTTCTCTTATTTGACAACAATTATTTATAAGACAATGTTTGTACAACAATTCCGCTGATGTTGCCATAACAATTCTGCACTTGCCAGGTAAAGAATGAATCGGATCCTGAGGTATATGGTCTTTCAAGTCCTCTACTGCTTTCAAGGAATTCAACTCAAGAGAGAAGCTCTGATGTAATGGTTGAATCCTCACCTATACTTGGCGATGTAGTTAATGAGTATGAGTTGAATTTACTCTTACTTATTTCGGTGCTCGATACTCCTCCCATGACTTAATGCTCAAAAAATCATCTATCTCAATCAATCATCTTAATTAGTCCCATAAAGACTCTTCTCATCTCATTAACTCTATCTTAATTTGGCCTTTGAGCCTATCGTATCAATCATCCTATCAACTCAATTTTTATTCAATAACTGAAGGTTTAGATCAATAATTAGGAGTAAGACTATTAGAAAATTTTTTATAGTTCAATTATGAATACTCATGGGACCATCAATCTATCATCATGCTCACATCACAATTACAATCAACTTTCTCAACTCAAGGCTCTAGACTGAATCCTTAGGTTCACTCATACATTCTTTTACAAAGTCACATATAGGGCTTATGAAAACAATTCATGTAAAAATATATATTCAGTAAATCAAGTTCATGATGCTCATTAACTTATGAAAATATATATATAATATATAACTTTCAACAAACGACTCAAGAAATATGCATGGAAACTCAATATGCTCACAATCTTCCTATTACCATCACTGGGGGTATATGGAAGAACATTTCTATGTTTTAGTTTATCCTGATATACCTAGTATGGAGTTTTGATAGTCAACCTCGTAAGAACTCTTTAAAGTGTCATTTCTTCTCTCTTATCTTTAGCCTTAGTCTTTGTTAGAAGATTAGAAAAGACTTAGGAATGGGTATTAAAATTCTTTTTATGCTCAAAATGACCTATTCTAATTATGTTTTAAGTTAAGGAGGGGTTAAAAAGAGTCTGAAATGCTCGTCAGGGAAAATTTAAAAAACTCCTCCTCGGGGAACCAAGTTTGCATCACAGACTTGGGTACTTTTCTGGGTTTTTCACTCAAAAATTTTTGATCGAATTTTCTAATATTGTAAAAAATATTGTGATCATATCTAAGTGAAAATTTGTTGCAAGTCCACATCACGGGCCTATCGCACACATATTCTGGATTGCCTTTTCGCATCCAAAAATTATCTTTTGTTCTAGTTGCTCTAAATATCAACCAAGACCATTTTCCCATATAATTTTTCATGTTGATTGCATTTTTGGCCTCGAATTTGCCATCAAAGTTTGCGAAGGCATATTATGCGCACATATCTCATTTAGGGGTATTTCGATAAATTTAACCAAGTGTTACATAAGCCTCCTTCAAATGAATAGAAAATAATTTAAAGGCTCACTTGACCTTTTATAATGATCATAGTGGAGAAACTCCCTCAAATAACTATGATGATATTGAGGCAAACTTGCTTATAAAGGTGATGATGACTTCAAAAACTTCTCAAATAATACTACAGTTGTGAGTTGAAAATTTCTACGAGATATTGACTAAAGAACTCATTACCTAGTTGAAAACTAAAATTATAAGAATAGTTAATATTTTCATTTATTTTTTTAACTATATAGTTTTTGTGATACCACTAATATTCCCCTTTCTCTGAATTGTAATGGCAAGTTAAGTAAATATGCAATTACATTGTAATGATTCATACTAGTTATTAATATAATCTTTCTATTTCTACAAAAAAATGGGAAAAAGGAAAATAACTATGTTGTTCTTCCTAAATGCTAAGCATTAGATGTTTACTAGTTTTTCTAGTTTGTCAAGTTAGTTTTTCATATACTTATAATGTTTTCTTTTAATCTTTGTGAAGAGTATGGAAATTTTTTGGTCATAAATTGGATCCAAAATCAGTTATGATAATATGTGCCCTATAGATAGTGCTATAACACATACTATTTTAAGAGATAACAAATATTTCTCTTATTTGATTATGAAAGAAGCTAATGTTAATATAATTTCTGGTACCACAAAATTAATTGAAGGCTCTGGAAAACTAATCTAATTCTTACCCGAGAACAAATTTAACAATTGATGAAATATTTTATGTCTTAAAGAACATATTAAGTTTTTTAGACATTCACTAGAATGGCTATCATATTGAGACTACAAATAATGAAAAGAATGAGTATTTTATATCACTAAAATGATGTCAGGTAAAAAAATTTATACTTGAAAAATTGTTTGCTCTTTCATTTGGTTTATGCTATACAAGTATTAGCATGGTTGAAACACATGCCATAGTAAGATTTTATCTTACTAACTCAAATTATTTTATCATTTGGTATGTTCGGTCGGGTCATCCTGATTCTAATATCATGCACAAAATAATTCAGAATGCACATGGACATTTTTTAAAGAACCAAAAGATTCTTCAATTTAATGAATTTTCTTGTGATGCCTATTCTCAAGGCAAATTGATTACTATACCATCAAAGTAGGAATTGAATCCCCAAATTTTTTGGAACGTATATAGGGTGATATATGTGGGCTCATTCACCCATCATATGGACCATTCAAATATTATATCATTTTAATAGATACATCTATAAGATGGTCATATGTGTGCTTATTATCAACCCAAAATTATAGTTTGCAAGTGAAACGCTCCAAAAAGTGCCCAAAAATTGCATCGAAAATGCTCAAATCCATAATTTTCATATATCTCAAAATTCGTGCATGATATCAAAAATTTGACTTCATAGTTGTTCATGGGGCAAAATTGAGTGAAAAATGGGTATAATCCAAATTTTAGAAGACCCGTAGCAAAAAATGAATTTCACAAAAATTTTAATTCCACTAGGGGTACGCGTTTGCTCCACGATATGGAGTCGTCACGGAGATATGTATTTTGTGCCAGTTTTTCTGTTCCAGTCCAAGGCCTTTGGGTCTTGGGCCTAAGCCTTCCAACGCGTAAAAACACCAACACTTAGTCATTTTTCAACTTCACATCATACAAGACATTCCCTAAAACCCTCTCAAAAACTTAAACAAGTATTTTACCCAAATTCAAGTGTCCCACTCACATTCCGAATCTCAAGGATTTCATTCAAGCTTCAAATTCTCAATCAAATCTTCATTAAAAACATATCCAAAGTTGAGGTATGTGGGTTTCCACCATTGATGTCATGTCCCAAGTCCTTTTAGGGTGGACTGGCACCCGTTACCGATAAGGGTCGGGAGAACCAACCTATATCTATACACATTCTATACATTTTATAAAGGATTTCTACATTTAACATGTCTTTATGCAAGTAAACAGTAATACAAGCCAAAAAGAAATGCATGTATCTAGGTTGTTGGGGTCATGGTGTTTAAAGTACGAGACATGACCACACTTTAATTTACATAGTCTACAAAGCCTCTACAACAACAACAACAACAACAACAACATACCCAGTCTACAAATCCTCTAAATAAGAGAAAGTATCGGATAAGGGTCGAGACATGCCCTGCCTCAATTAACTTTACAATACACACATATAAACTTTAGACACACACAAAGCTCCGGAACAACCTGGAGCTTAGTAATAACAGTTGGATGTCCTGGACTCTACTGGGGAGATCTACTAGCACCTGTACCTGCAGCATGAAATGCAGGTTCTCCGTAAGAGACATCAGTACAAAATAATATATTGAGTATGTAAGGCATAAAATGTTGCATATGAAGTAACAACTTCAATGAAACTATGAATGGGTGTGTAATAAGAGACCAACTTTTTGGATATACTTTGGTATCGTATATTTTATTTTCCTTATATTACTTTACCTTTACTATATAATCTATGCACATCATGTACTGTAAATAACCAGCTGATCAGTGGTATAACTGCATTGGATTATCCTTGGCTAGGTTCTTCCTTAACCCCTCGGGCTACTACCCGTGATAGGATCGTCCCTGGCTAGGTGATTCTTCCACCTCTCGGGCTACCACCCATCAAAAGCTATATATTATCTTTCATTTACCTTTGAGATAATTCTTTTGGTGGTCATAACATTAAAGCTATATGGCTGTATATGTAGCATGTGACATGTAAATAATCATACAAAATAATATGGCAATGAAGAGAGTATGTTACATAAACAATGAAATGCATATGAAATGAAATAACTCATGAACTTTGTTTAGCAACAAGAACTCATGTACTTGGTATCCATGTATGTATGTAGATTTGAAGGTAACTATATATATATATAGAAGCATATGAACATGTGAAAGAGTGGAGGCATGGTTGTTTGTCACATTGGAGTAGATAAATGCCTTTACTTACCGAGGGATATATGTTTCATGCCAAGAGATACAAAATCAAGTAGCCTTACAAACCTCGTCGTATGACCTCATTACTATCTTGGAGTGACTGATTTTCTCTCAAATATTTATCTACAACATATTATGCAATAAAACTAGTATTAGCAGCAGCACAACACTTCTAGACAGTCCAATATCACAAAAACGATCACCTGGACAGCAAGCTTTCAATTAGTGACGCAAAAGCATTTCTTCAATCTTTTCACTTATAAATGTATTTTCTAACAACCTCTCTTATATACATGTCATGTAATTT